>CM067370.1:879472-893436 GCA_034401795.1 Chaetoderma sp. LZ-2023a | reverse complement strand
AGAGATAGAGAGAGAGAGGGGGGGGGGGGGAGAGAGAGAGAGGATGGGAGGAGGGAGGGAGGGAGGGAGAGAGCGAGCGAGCGAGCGAGCGAGGGAGGGGAGGGAGGGAGAGGGGGAGGGAGGGAGAGAGAGAGGAAGGGAGGGTGAGAGGGAGAGGGGGAGGGAGGGAGGGAGGGAAGAGAGAGAGAGAGGCGGCAGGAAGGGGAGGGAGAAGGGGGAGGAAGGAGGGAGGGAGAGAGAGATAGAGGGAGGGAGAGGAGGAGGAGGGAGAGGGCGAGAGAGAGAGTAAAAGAGAGAGAGAGAGAGAAAGGGAGGGTGAGAGGGATAGGGAGAGTGGGGAGGGAGGGAAGGAGGGAGGGAGGGGAGGTAGGGGGGTGGGGGGAGGAGGGAGAGAAAGGCGGGAGGGAGCGAGAGATGGAGGGAGCGAGAGATTGGGAGAGAGGGAGGGAGATATGTGAGAGAGATGGGGAAGGGGAGAGAGAAGTAAGACGTGATGGAGGAGGAGGGAGCGGAGAGAGAGAGAGAGATAGAGAGAGAGAGAGAGAGAGAGAGAGAGAGAGAGGCGGAGGAGGAGGAGGGGGAGGAGTGATGGCTGAATCTGTAGGTGAGGGCGGAGGAGGAGGGGGAGGAGTGGTGGAGTGGAAATCGTTCGAGTGTGGGGAAGCAGACTGAGAAAGAGAGACTGAGAGAAAGAGAGAATGAGAGAGTGAGAGAATAAGTGGGAGAGAATGAGAGAATGAGTGTGAGAGAGCGAGAGAATGAGAGAGAGAGTGAGAGCGATACAGTAAGAGAACGGGATAGGTGGGGGGGGGAGAGAAGAGAGTGTGCGTACGTGCGTGCGTGCGTGCGTGCGTGTGATATAGCTAGGGAGAGAGGCAGCGATTGAGGTGGGTGGTCGAGTGTGGATAGGCGAAGGAGATGTACGGACAGAGGTAGACCACGATATCATTCAAGATTCAATGTTATTTATTTCATTAATTTGTGTAAAGGGATATTCCACTGGGAGATTTTGTGCATCTGGCGTAAAGTACTAATTCTCCGTATTAATTTGAGACCAAGAGCACAATTTTATGTTAACAAATAAACAAGATATCCTCAATTTAAATTGCTAAAGTAACCAGTAGAGAGAGGCGCCATTTTGGACACGCGGCTGACGTCACCGACACGCCAACTCTCTTTGTCCGATCGAGGATAGCCGTAATCAGGGGAGGTAAATCTAGCATCTCGTTGACACTGTCACAGTGTTTGGAGGAAATTAAAGTGCAATTAGTGTCCCGATGATCGCGCCAGTCATTGTAGTGCTAAATTGTCAAAAAGTGCCTTCTTGGTCGGCAAATGGGCACATTCTATTTAAAAAAAACCCATTGTAGGGTTATGCCAGGAGCTTGTTTGCAATCAACCAGTTACAACAAATGCTTGAAAGCGTAAAAATATGTTAGTTGAATAATGTTGAAAGTTATTTCTCTGAAAGCTGTTGCTGCCTATTGCAACTTCTGCTTCCAGTCAAATTCCAGTTTAAAAATATTCAACAGGCAGTAAATATGGGTAAACATTTAAAAAGTTGGGATCAATTAGTTAACTCTTTCAAGGACAGAAAAGCAGAAAGCTTAAAATTTACCCTGCATAAGCCTATTGTTTGAAACTAATTAGTTTGGAAGCTACTGCAACATAATTCCAGGCAAATTTAATTTAGAAAATTAAGCACTCTGCATAGTAATTTTAAAATTGTGAGTAAACATTGTAAATGATTAATAACGCTGGATTTCAATAGTGTGAAAGCACTAAATTACTAATTATGTCTAGCGTACACTTGTCATTATTTAATAGCCGTCACCTACTATCGTCTATGAAGTAAGCAGCTAAGCGACATCGTTTCATTTCGGTTTGCAAATTCCATTTTACAATTGATGCAAGCAAATACTGACGTTAATTGTCGAGCTTGATTCTGTTATAGTAGAATTAAGTACCGTGCCTTTTGTTTTGAAATGCATGACACATTATTTTAAAATTATACAGACTATATGTTCTAAACTTTTGTCTTCCAAATTTAAATGTGGAGGATATCCATCCAGTGCCGATGTTATGAAGCCATCTTTCAGTTAGCCCCTTTTATGCGGATGCTTCTGTGGATCCGGTATCTGAAAATGTGAATTGCCGTACCCTTTCCATGATCGTTTCTATTACTGCAAGCCCAGACAGAAAAGCAGAAAGCTTAAAATTTACCCTGCATAAGCCTATTGTGTGAAACTAATTAGTTTGGAGGCTACTGCAACATAATTCCAGGCAAATTTAATTTAGAGTCTTCGCTTGGCCTGTAAATGGACATACCATAAGGAAATATTCTGATTTACCTGACAGAATTTGGTCATTAAATGGTTAATTAATAGTCGGCGTTCATAACGCGAAGTAAACAGGTAAATCTAAAGCACTGGCGATATTTTGCTGGTGTGTCGTTGACGTCATAATCTCGCGGTTTCTCGCTCTCGTTACGAGAAAATGGATGCGCCCGAGGAGTCACGTTTTCGACCGTTTTGGGCATATTCATTTTATTATTTCTCGGCAATGGAACAGTGCATTTTATAATTTTTTGCAGCAACTATTTCAGACTATAGTATATTTTTAGTTGACTTTTTCCCGATTTTCACCGGAATTTCCCTTTAAGGTCACAACAAGTAGTCCACCAAAGGCAGCGCCTATAGAGCGATGGACTACTTACACACACATAACATTCGGAACAATTGGACACCATAAATAAAAACAGCACCACTATATCACTATCATATGGTGGCTAACCTATCGACATTATTGTAGAGAAAGTTAAAAAAGGTAATAATAGTAGTATAGTTTTAACATTTAGAAAACGATTGGACAACATAGATCACACACGCATATATATATATATATATATATATATATATATATATATATATATATATATATATATATATATAAATATATATATAAATATATAATATATATATACGGACATTATATAAACGTGACATACATGTACATAGAGTGGGGAAAAGGGTGCTTATCCTTTTATTATTATTATTATTATTATTATTATTATTATTATTATTACAGGGATGTCCAAATTGCGTGAACGAAACGATCGTTCGCGTTCAGGTTACGCTGCGGTTTTTCACGTGACCCATTTTTCGTTCGCGTGAAAAGTTGCTGATATTTCATAGAGTTTACTTGAGCTTACAAGGAGAAATCATAGGCCAGAACTAAATATCTAAATGCCAAACATGCCTACGATCATGCACCAGAAATATAAAATAATACAACATTTGTTATCGGAAATGTTATGATAAACATCACGTACGACGATCTGTCAAAATTCAACCATAGACCTATATATTTATGGATCTGTGATGCGCACTGACACGTTTTTTCGTAACTGCGCAGCTTTGACCCGCCGCACCGAATTTCTTCATCATAGTACAAGAGAAGACTATTTTTGAAAATTTATCATCGGAATGACTGACACTGCAGGCTATCCATTTGTCTAGTCATTGCGCCGCAAACACCCCCCCCCCCACCAGCCACCATCATCATCACCAACACTCACCACCACCACCACTATGACCTACACCCAACACCATGCATTAACCCCACCACCACCACCACCCACGCACCCGCCAACCCATAGCGAATTTCTTCATATTCATACTTGCATTCTTAGAGAAGACTATTTTTGAAAATTTATCACTGGAATGACTGACTCTGACAGCTATCCATTTATCTAGACATTGTGGTCGGAATGTGTGAGAGCTCTGTGTTTGAAAAAATGGCATATAGGTTGGAGAGGGTATGTCAATGAGGATTTAATAAAGGTCTCGCTCGTATGCACACATCCTAATATGCTCGATACGGCTTGTTATACATTGTGCCCTTGTGCGTAGGTGCGTGCATGCAACACTACGACCTACACCCAACACCAGGCATTAACCCCACCACCAACACCCCCCACCCGACAACCCATAGCGAATTTCTTCATATTCATACTTGCAGCCCTACAGAAGACTATCTTTGAAAATTTATCATCGGAATGACTGCCTCTGACAGCTATCCATTTGTCTAGACATTGTGGTCGTAATGTGTGAGAGCGCGGTGTCTGAAAAATGGTGTATAGGTTGGAGAGGGTATGTCATGAGGGTTTAATATAGGTCACACTCATATGCACACATGCTAATACGTGATACTGCTAGTTATATGTTGTGCATAGGTGCGTGCATGCCGCGGTGTGTGCATGCGTGCGCCAGAAGACTTTTTGAAAATTTTCCATCGGAATGACTGACTCTGCTGGCTAAAATGTATACGTACATGTGTGAATGCATGCGGTCTGCATGTTGTGAATTTGCGGGCGTATGTTGCAGATTGCGGGTGCATGATGCAGATTTGCGGGCATATGTTGCGGATTGCGGGTGCATGATGCAGATTTACGGGCGTATGTTGCGGATTTGCGGGCGCATGATGCGGATTTGCGGGTGTGTGTTGCGGATGGTACCAAGTGTATGTACATATCTGAACACGCATACACGCAAAAATGCATGCATACATGTGCGGCCGCATGCGGGCTGCATTTGCGGATTTGCGGGCGTATGTTGCGGATTGCGGGCGCATGATGCGGATTTGCGGGTGTGTGTTGCGGATGGCACCAAGTGTATGTACATGCCTGAACATGCATACACGCCAAAATGCATGCATACATGTGCGGCCGCATGCGGGCCACATTTGCGGATTTGCGGGCGTATGTTACGGATTGCGGGCGCATGATGCATATTGCGGGCACAGTACATATAATCCTATAAATGGTACAAATTCAATCCCTTTTCTCATTCCAGTTTAAACATCGCAGAGTGGTTGGACGTGTAACTTCAGAGTAGTTAGGCAGTCAGATTTCTTTGAAGAACCTTGTAACTTGAATACTTGCTAGATTTATCCTATAATCAATATGCCGAGACATAAATGTTTTGAATGTGGTTCAACTTTTAATAGGTCAAATGACCTGAAGTGGCATAAGATCTGATTCCATAACGATGAAGATAGCAAAAATCTAGACAGTGAAGATGAAGAAATGACAGAGATGAAGAGTGAAGATGATGAGCCAGCGGAGTCGGAGAGTGAAGACAATGATGACTCAGCGGAGTCTGAGCGTGAAGATGAAGGTGAAGATGAAAAAGAAGACATAGGCAATGAGGAACTATTTACCATATTCCAAAATATTAAGCAGGTCTTAGACGCTGAACAATCAGGTTTAGAAGATGAGGATGGTGAAGTGGACACAGACCCAAATGGTGTAGGCAATGTGCCTATTCCGTATATGGTGATGCTTTAGTTACAAAGTGTATAGACATAATATTCCAGTGGAGAAGATTACAGAACTCTACGCTCATTAAAATAATTCGTCAGGAAATTAAAGATTTTATCGACGAGGGGTACGCATACGATGAAGCAGTCTTCTCATCTTTTCGAAAAGGAAGGTTTCTGATCAAGAAGTACATAAGGAACCATCTAGATGCTGAGGATAATGATGATGATTCTGACGGTGATAGATCTGATCCATAAGGAATCAGTCATCGATAAATGGATCTCCAGAACATTGACTATTTGCTTATACTACAGCAACTATACGTTTTATCATATGTAATATTTACTTCAATGTAAAAATATGGATACAAATAAAACATTGGTTCTTTATGCGTGTGTTGATTTGATGATTGTAGCTGCCCAGCAGGTTCCCCCACATCCCTCGATATACAAATTGGAGTGCTGATGCTGTTGGTGGTGGTGGTGCTGGCGGTGGGGTTGGCGGGTGGTGGAAATAGGTGTTGATGGTGGTGGGGTTAATACTTCGTGGTGGGTGCTGGTGCTTAGTGGGTAGTGGTGCTGATGGTTATAGAGGGATGGTGATGGTGGTGATGGTGGTGGTGATGGTGATGATGGTTGGTATTGGTAGTAGGTGGTTGCGGCCGCAATGTCTAGATAATGGTTAGCCAACTATATTATTTTTGTTGTCGGGGGTCTCATTGACTAGGTACTCATAATGCATTCATACAGTGTGTACCCGGACATGGTAATTTTTCATAGTTTTATTACTTTTAACTGGCTGACTGGCGAGGTGTTTCAGACATTCCAGGGATCTACTTCCTAGCAAAATATTATGGAAACGATTTGAGCAAAAGTTGATGCAGACAGTCAAATTATTTTCTAAATATTCACTAAATATCATGGAAATGATTTGATAGAAAGTTGTTGCTAACACCGCAGTCAACTTATTTTCAAAATATTCGTACAACGCACATTGTCGGCCTTGTAAACAAGTATGCTAGTATACCTCATCCCTCGTGCCAGGCAGCACCGTGCTAGCATACCTCATCCCTCCTCCTCACTCGTTCACCTCAATTATGCGACCACCTCTACACTCATTCCAGGGATGTTATTTTCTGATTCTTCGAACCTAAATCATGGCGCATTGGTAGTTTAAGCGAATAGTTCTGATACTAATTTGACATAGGAAGCTACAATCCGCACTAGCGCCTTCGTGCGCACAAACTCTTAAAAAAGTGCTGTTCAATGTGACAATTTGACATAGGCAGCCACGATTCCGCTTAGTTTCAAAATACTTTTTTACTACAACCACGAGGAACAGCATCGACAACCTAATACATTAAACGATACAAGGGTGCTCGTCATTATTCATCAACAATGACGACGGTGGACATTGTTCCCACTATTTTTATAACAATTTTTAAAATTTAATAATTAAATGACTGCCGCTTTAAAGAGCACTCCTTAAATACGAGATGCATGATTATTATCTATATAATATTATGCATACAACATCGCTTGGCTTAGCTATATATTACCTGCAAAGAGATGTACTTTGCTCTCTTTTAAAAAAATTAAATGACTGGTAGGAAGCCGCTTAGTTTCATGTTTGAGGGTTTTAGATGAAGGTTAATGCATTTGCATACAGATTGAAGGATTAAAAGCGAATCATAGATGCTTTATGCACAATAACGAGGTGGTCAGAGAAAACATATTTCCCTGGATACTTTTTTAACGCACACAGATTTTTATGTGCACCATTTAACAAACTGATCCATCGCATCTAGCCCGTGAACATATCCAAGATTTTCGCCTGCATGTATGTGTCATTATATGGAGGCCAGTATGCGACAGTTTTTGATAGGATGATAGTCATCTCACGTGATATTCCTTACATTTTTTGTAGTAGAGCGATGTAGTATAAATGTAAATGTTAATGTACATTCGGCTAAAATGTGTTGTGGATTTGCGGCCGCGTGTTGCGGATGGCAACAACTATATGCACATGCCTGAACATGCATACATACCAAAATGCATGCGTACATGGTAAAATGGACAGCAGTACAAACTTTGATGGATCAGACACTGGGTATGTGCGGTGTCGTTGGTGTTCCATCGACATCCGCGACACCATATGCCGACGGTCGAAACACGAGAGGGTTTGTAGGCGTATGATCAAGAAAACAGAACCTAAAGAGATGGTGTACACCTGCAAGGAGTGCTATTGTCTATTACCAATCAAACAGTATCCGCATGGGTGTCCTGTAATCGGTGATACTCCGACTGATATACAAAAAGCAAACATGACACAGTTTGTTACCAAACTGACAACCACGCCTGTGCGGATCTGCGAAGACTGAGACCTATCTCAAAACACGGCCCTTTTCAGGGCCCACAAATCATTCGAAAGAGAACTCTTTATCTGTTCAAAAAAAATAAAATAATGTAATAAAGATTTTACACACAACACACCTCTTCACACATGCATACGCAAGCACACATTCTGATCCATCAAAAGTGGTCGATGGACGCTACTGTTCTAAATGGGCATCTGTACACTATTGTTCGTGGTGGATTAATGCCTTGCCATTGACTAGGAATGCATTTTGTCCATATTTTTGAAAATTTAATAATTAAATGACTTCCATTTTAGAGACATAAATACGATAGATAACACTATCTATATAATAGCATAGAAAAAATTACTGTGTACGTGTCTGATTTTTGAAAATTAAATGACCTGGGGAACACATTTTGCTCATTTTTTTGAAATTTTAATAATTAAATGACTTCAACTTTAAAGAATCGCCTTAAGTATGTAAGATAAAATTATATATATATATATATATATAACGTATATCACTATAACACGTGTAATGCAACGCTCTGATTTTTTTAGAAAATTAAATGACTGGGAGTTTGTTCATATTTAAAAAAATTTAATAAGTGAATGATTGACGCTTTAAAGACATAAATATGGTAGATAAAACTATCTATATAATATTATACAACATCGATCGTCAACGATGACCATTTCCATAACAATTTTGAAAATTTAATAATTAAATGACTGCCATTTTTAAAATGACTTAAACCAAGGAGGAGGTTAATGGTGATTAAACCACCAGCGGCTTACAATCAATTATTTTCAAAATATTCGTACAGAGATATCGCGCAAGACGTTGCCTCGGCGAATATGCTAGCATATACGTCAGCCATCCTCCTCATCCCTCGCGACACCTCTTTGAGCGACCACCTGCATTTTCTTATAGGACCACCAGGTGAATAAAGGCGTGCTCATGCGCGGAGAACAATGCCGAGCAGAGATAGCATTCCTCCCTCCTCCTTCGACATCCGTTATAAGACCACCTCTCTCTTACCTAACATCGTCTAATAAGAAATTACAATTTACACAGTCAAATCGTTTTCAAAATATTCAGCAACCAATCAATTTATTAAGCAACCAATCAAAATATTCAGCAACCGATTATCATAATATTCAGCAACCAATTATCAAAATATTCAGCTACCACTCAAATTATCAAAATATTCAGCAACAAATTATCAAAATATTCGTACATCGTGCATACCTTGTAAACAAGTATGCTAGCATCAGCCTCATAATCATCCAGCAATATCAACTGATGAGGAATACTATAGCACTCCGCCTCAACTGACACAGGCAGTCAAATTATTTTCAAAATATTCAACAGTTTTCCTGTATGGTATCGATGAAAATAAGATATGGGGAATTCATCGGTGAAAGGGTTAACTTCTTTTTAACCTGTGATACAATCCAATCCATCACCACCAAGTCTTGGTTACCATTCCAACCGAACATACCATTAATACAAGATTATTTTAAATATTTTGCTAAGACAGTAACAGCTTACAGGCAGTCTCTAAATATTCTACAGTTTACTAATAACGTTAGCGACGAAACAGTCAAATTATTTTCAAAATATACATCAATACCGTAATTCCTCATACTCCCTCCTCCTCCTCCTCCTCCTCCTCCTCCTCCTCCTACGACCTCCATTATCAGACCTCCTCTTAAACTAAACTCTATTATTTTACATTACTCTCTTATTATTTTACAACGTTAGATAACCGCGGAGGGGGGGGGGGGGGGGGCCGCACCGCCGCTACGTTAAAACGTAAAATACACAACTTTTAAGGGTTAACATTTTCAAAATAACACCGATATCGCGCACTTCGACACTGTTCCCAAAATCTAAAATGACTGACATTATTGCAAATGCAATATTAAGTATTTAAAAACAATTTGCGCGCAATGATGGTTAAAAGTCAAAACGTTTTCAAAATATACAACAAAAATAGTTTACTAATAACGTTACCGACGAAACAGTCAAATTATTTTCAAACATCAATATCGGTCCGTAATTCCTCACCCCTTCTCAGCCTCATACTCCCTCCTCCTCCTCCTCCTCCTCCTACGACCTCCATTATCAGACCACCTCTTAAACTCTATTTTTACTATTATCAAACTCTATTATTTTTACAACGGTAGATAACCACGGAGGGGGGGGGGGGGTTGTGTAGCGCCGCCACTACATTTAAACGTAAAATACACAACTTTTAAACTTTTAAGGGTTAACTAATTCAAAATAATAGAACATTCCACAGTGTTGCAGAATCTACGTGTGCGGCTGTGCGTCATTCTTATCACGAAAACGTGGCGTTATAGTCGTCATTGTTCTCTAGAATGCGTGTGCCCCTGTGCGTCATTGTTCTCCAAACAATAGCGACTGAAATGGAGCGTTTTGATTGGTTAAAACCACATTCCAACGAAAAGAACAATAGCGACCAGCGCCACCCTATACTACTCATGCGTGTGTGTGCGTGCTCACGTCAACCTCCTCTTAAAGGTGCATATTCACAACAAAATTCTCCAAGACAAGACTGAAGGAATTTAGCGCTTATAGCGGCCTAAGTCGTGCGCCCATTCATAAAACATAAGTCTATAATTTAGTCCCCAATTCAATTTCACAATAGAAAACAACAACACACTATTTCATTTGAAACGAAAGCATCAGATGCTAAGACCAATCCTGCCCCACCACACCTAAACACACAGTCCATGCCTCCAAAAGCTTACCACCCCAACAATTCCATCTCCAAGAATCATGGTGCGAACATACAGCTCGAAATTTTCCTAGCTCTGATCAAATCTTTTGGTACTGCGAATATATTCATGGACATTTTGAAATATAAATATATTCTGGTTATTTTCGAGGTCAGCATCTCCGTTTAGAAGTAGATTCACTGACAGGTCGTGTGGAGCAAGAGGTCTTAGAGCATTTAATGTACCATACCAAAATCAAACTTAACTACTGGAGATCGTGCATTTTCTCGAGCCGGTCGGCAATTCTGGAACTCTCTTCCACCTGAAATTAGAAACTGCTCTAAAATTGACTCATTTAAATCACTACTAAAAACATATCTTTTCCAAAGAGCATTCTAAATTTTGTAAAGCGCTTTTGAGCAAATCAGTTTGGAATTGGCGCTATATAAATCCGACATACATACATACATACATTTAAGAGCTTGTGTCTTGGATTATTGTAATGATTACATATAAAGAGGTAATGGTTGTTATCTTCTATATCTTCTATATGGTCGCAGTGTGGACAGTTTTGGTTTGCTATTATGTTAAAGCGAAACAAGTGGCCATTTAATGGGCTGCATCTGTTTCTAAGTTTAGTGTGAATTACATTTAGACGTCGTTCTCCGTAAAAGTTACTCGCAAACAAAACAGGAAGTCCGCTGATTATTCTGAGAAATATTTGACAACGCTGTTGCTGCCTGGGTAAGAAATAATTGTCAATAAAGTTGCGCGAAATATATTCAGCAAGTCGTGCAACGTTGATTACACTGCTAATTATTTTGAGAACAATTTGATTGAAAGTTGTTGCGTCAACGATTTTCAGCCAAATTGTTATCTTTATCTAGTGACAATTGTATTATCAGCTGATTATATTGACAACAATTTGACGGAAAGATGTCGCGGCTATAGGCAGCAGCAGTTTTCAGTAAACTTGTTATAAATATATTTGTTGTCACTTGCACCATAGGAAATATACATTTTTAGCAGTAAATATGGACCTTCAATTGACAAAAAAATATTACACATTTTAGCCTGAAAAATGTTCTCGATCTCATTGAAATCGTTTTACTCACAAACATTTCCTCGCATAATACATACTGACAACCCGTATATCAATCTGCTGTCAAAGTTCTGCCTTCCTCTTGAAGAGTCTGGTGTACATTTTAGAATTAATGTTGCTGAAAGGTGTTTCTATTTAAGACAGCAACAGCTAACAGCAACATTATTTCCAAAATGCACACGCATATGAATTCGACAGACTCCTTAAAAATAAAAGGTTTGACATCAGAGTGATAAGGACTTAATATCATGCTATAAGTAACAATGACTAACATATTCATGAAAATTAAACACGTCTTGTTTCACAGTAAAATAGTTTGTTGAAGGTAGCTTTTAGTATAACTGACAAACTCACCACAACACTATTTTGCCGCATGTCAATACCCGTGTAGGCATTTAGTCTATTTGTGAGGGTTTATTGCGTGTCCGCTCACGGCTACGCTTATATTCGGGTTGTGGCTAGAACTGCGTATAGGCGCGGCCATTTTGCGCAAAGGATTGTGGTCTCCAACAGCTCACTAGAGAGATAGATTGAGCGTGCCTCTATTTTTAGTTGGAACCATAGATTTAGGATATATATTGGCTTGATCGCTCATACGCATACGCTCACTATGGGGGTGGGGGGGGGGGGGTGGGATAGATGTCTCGACCGCTGGATCTTCATTGACTGACTGACATCTGACGCAGACGATCAGATATGTATATAGGCTCCAAAACTCAAGTAAATTATTTTTTTGTTAATTGGAATAGAAATTCTGCTTAAATAGCATGCAAAATACGGAACTACAAATCTACGGTAAAAATAAATAGGGGAAATACGGTATTACTGAGAGGCGGTAAGAATGACAGAAATGCGTTAAAACCTAACGCATACATCGCTGAAATTACAAATATTTATCTACATATGATAACTATATGATAACTTGTATTCATTTTGGAAACTGCTGCCATAAACCGTTGCTGCACACATGTAGACAATTTTCAGCATTATTGCTTACACACTCTACACAAATCTTTCTTGTAATGACCGTGAAACAACTAGGCCTAGCCTTTGAAAGGTGGAATTTCTGTTTTTATTTGCAAATATAGTGCCTTATTTACATGTATGAGCTGTACTGTAAAACCGCCTACTGGATGGTATAGAACATCTAAAGAATAAATTAACATGTTTGCAAAACAAGACAGAATTTCTGTTTATGTTCTGTAAGTATGTTAACTTATTTATGAGCTGTATAACGTAGCCTAATCAGTCGAATCACTTAAGTGAGCACATATTTTAGCAGGAGCGGTCAGATATTGAAGAGCCTTGCCGTTATAATCAATTAGTTCCCCCACCCACCCACTCACACCCCCCCCCCCCCGCCATCAACCTGTCCCCAGGAGGGTGACGTCACAGTCAAATTACGTAATGACTGGCGTAGCTATGTCCAACAGGAACATTGAAGTCCTTCAGCTGTACGAATTGAAGAGCTTTACTATTTAATAAGCAGCAGCACCCAGTCAACTTAGTCTCCAAAATATTCAAAAGCTCACCCCCATAGTTACCGTGAAAATGGGATTCTGGGAAGTCATGGTTCAAAGTATGTATATAAATCACGACGACAGCGACGAATGTGCATGTAGGGCTATCATCTCTTTCCGTGGCCGCTCAGCGCTACACATTCACTTGGTTGTATCTAGAATGGACCTGACGTCATGAATGACTTAGACAAGTACGTCACGAACGCATAATGGACCTTTCCAGTTTCAGCTAGTCCCCGCCCACATCTAACTAAGCTCCACTCACACCTCGCTCGTGTTGGGATCGATCACTGAAATACCTGACTATCAGTTTCCAGTAAAATTAGACAAGTACGTCACGAACGCATAATGGAACTTTCCAGTTTCAGCTAGTCCCCGCCCACCTCTAGCTAAGCTCCACACACACCTCGCTCGTGTTGGGATCGATCGATCCCTGAAATACATGACTATCAATTTCCAGTAAAATTAGACAAGTACGTCACGAACGCATAATGGAACTTTCCAGTTTCAGCTAGTCCCCGCCCACCTCTAGCTAAGCTCCACACACACCTCGCTCGTGTTGAGATCGATCGATCCCTGAAATACATGACTATCAATTTCCAGAAGACTATACAGGTAAGCTGTTAAATATTTTGTAACTAATTTGACCCAGTGCTGTTGCTGCCGTAAGGGTGCTGTTGCTGCTTACGGCAGCAACAGCGCCCAGTTTAATTTGTTTTCAAAATATTAAACATCATGTTTATTAAAAAGCAGACATACAATTCTTACAACGTGTTGGACGATTAAGAGTTAAAGACGCGCCAAATATAATCATTTATGACGTAATGATTACGATGTCAGCATGCACGTTACTTAGGTCAAATTCGACTCCTAACCATAGTTAGCTATAGCTAACTAGATTCAGAGTCGAGCTTCA
>CM067370.1:794472-874472 GCA_034401795.1 Chaetoderma sp. LZ-2023a | reverse complement strand
TCGTGGACGCATTTTACTAGTCACTATATGTGTGGTAAATTTCAACAGTAAAACATGTATAATAATATTGTAGACCTTGAAAAATTAGACAAAATTCGCAAAAATAATGTACATGTGATTTTCATTAGTAATTTATTGTCCTTAATCCGTCACTGGGAAAAGATCCATGCATGCAATTATTAAGCACTATGTATAGACAACTGATGTTCCGAATTTCCAGTCAAAACGGCTGTTACAACATTGTAGCGGGTGGTTAGATACAAAAATCAACAGAAAGGGTATGTATGTGCCAAGTTAGTAATGCTGCAATGCGTTCGGCCCAAGAATTCCACCCATATGGTTAGATATATATCTGAATATGGTAATGAAGCATTGAGTAAAAAAATGTTTACCATGAAGCAATTTAATGCGTTGTACACAAAAATTGGCTGAAAATTTAGTCACTTCACAGTCTTCACTGCCCTATTGTCTGTAGGTTATGCTCGGCCCCAGATCTTCACCCACATAACCTCGAGTTTAAAAATTATAATTTAGCCTAAATTACCTTCAGCTGTAAACAATATGATATCATATCATTGCTAGCTATATTCATAATTAAATCAAATTCTACAATGAAATAATTCAGCAGTCCGCAATTCAATACCGAAAATTGGCTTAAATTTTGGCAGATCAGTGGTTTTCAGTACCATACTGTCTGCAATAAGTTTGGCCCATATTCGGTTCAATATTCATGCATATGGTCAGATTGGTATATGAATACGCTAATGAAGTACTAAGCTTAAAACTGTCTACCATGAAGTAATTTTGCAGTACGCAATTCCATGGCAAAAATTTGCACAAGTTTTGGCAGATCCATGGTTTTCAGTAGCCTACTGTCTGTAATATGTTTGGCCCCAAAATTTCAGATAGATATATAAATACGCTAATAAAATATCGATCGATTTAGAAAAATTCCACCGTAAAGTAATTTTATAATACGCAACTTAATAGCGACCAAAAGTTGTCAGATGCCAGTAATTTACGTTCCGATGTCTATGTACTCTGTTTGTAACCAGTTTTCAAACATCTAGCCATACAGAACTCAATATGTATTATTATGTACTAGTGCTGTAAGACATATTGAACGATTCTACCATCAAATACTATCATAATTACCAAGCATGTCCATGTAGTTACCTATTCGCAATATGTCCCCGTTGAAAGATAGTTTGTTCACATTAGCCACAATCGAATAGATGTCGATATGTCCTGATATATCGCTTGTAATAGGTTCGACTCCAGAATTCCACCCATATGTTTACATAGATCTATATGAATGTGCTAATAAAGTATAGAGTTTAAAAAATTTCTACTGCGGAGTAATTTTGAAATCCGGAATTTAGTCGCAATTTACAGTTTTCAAATGCTAATAATTTACTAAATATTCAGTATCAGAATCTCTGTGGTCGGTTTGTAACCAGGCTTTCGAACATAATAGCCTACCATCTATAACTCACTAGATATTGCACGATTCTATCATCAAATATTTCTTGCAATAATGTGAAAATCTTTATATATATCCTATAATTCAGCTCCAGATAGAGTGAATTATCAAACAAAACCCCCAGAATTTACACATATCGTCAACAAGATGGATGGAAAGATGGACAGACTGCCCCAAAATATAAACTGCTTCTTCCTGTAGCCCATAGCTAATCCTATCCAAGGCCGATGCCATTACAACCATCTTAAAGACATGCCACTACCAAGAAACTATCATTATTACAATCGCAACTACCATCAACACTACATGGGACAGGTAAAAAACTGTAAATGATAGTCAGAACCTATGTAATATTGAATGTTAATATAACAAGATAAACACATTTCGCTCTGTCCTGCAAATATGTTGTCAATTTATCACATGTTTAATGGCTATAACTGTATAGTACATTGACTTTAACTTGAAGTCCATGTCTTCCTATATTATATAATGCCTGGGCCAGTTCTACATGTATAATTTATTTTTTTGTTCTATGTAGGGTTCCAAGGTCTAGATATAGTCACTGTCTTTGGTGGACAACCTGTTGTGCTACTGCAAATTGTATATTATATATAAAATGAATTTGAAGCTCAACTTGAATTATAATAATCTCCGGCCACGCTATTTGCCATTAATGCCTTGCATCAATATGTGTACTTGTTTTAAGATTTATTTCGCTTGAACATTACATCGAGATACACAAATTAAGGCTCTAACTGTATACAATCTAAACAATTTTGTTTTCACGCATTCTGGTGTGATATGCATCTTTAATGGCGTTAATTAATTAAACTATTTCGCCTACGGAACCAGTGTCTCAATTTAATGACAACTAACAACAGGAAAGCTGTTACTAAATTTGGACTAAACTGGACTAAATTCAGACTAAACTGTCACTGTACTATGCCAGGCCAGTTGCAATGAAGATGAGCTACGACAAGTGAGACTACTGCTTGCAGACACCAAGCTAAGAGTACGAGTCAAGTCAGTGAAGTCTGTAGAGTTTGAGACATCAATTGGCTCCCCACAGGGAGATGGTCTATCTCCGGTGCTTTTCACCTGCTACCTTGCTGCCGCACTGAAATCTGTGCGGGAATGTTCCACATGACCAACCTCCACCCCTCCCACCCCCACCCCCAGTGGCAATACTGGGCATTCCGCTAGAGATGGAATATGCTGACGATGTGGACTTCATAGAGGAGGAAAAGAAACCCTTGACGAAATTCTCCCAATAGCTACAAGCAAACTAAAAATTGAGAATCTCTTTATGAATGAATCCAAAAAGGGGTTCACCCACATATACCTATCGAGGCCGGCCACTGCCTGGTGCTGTTCTCTGAGCTTAAACAGAATGCGCCTTTATTCGCCTGTTCAGTTCGCTGAAGTATAATATTTGGTCTTTATACGCCGACAATCGAGCTCACTGAAGGGAGGAGGGATGAGGGCCCGCCACCCCCCCCCCCCCCCCGCTTCGTGGTTTAAGTCATTTTCAAAAAGATGGCAGTCATTTAATTATTAAATTTTCAAAATTGTTATGGAAATGGTTATCGTTGCCGATTAATTATTAAATTTTCAAAAATATGAACAAAATCCCAGTTATTTAATTTTCAAAAAAATCAGAGGTCCGCGTTATGCAGGTAATAGGTAAACTTATCGATGTTGTATAATATTATATAGATAATTTTATCTTTCGTATTTAATGAGATTCTTTAAAGTGCCAGTCATTTAATTATTAAATTTTCAAAAAATGTTGCGGCCGCAATTTTATACAGGCGGCCACACATTTATACATGCAGCAGCATGTGTACATACCCGGATACACTTACACACCAAAATGCATGCATACATGTGCTGCTGCGTGTTGCGGATTCGGCTGCATGTTGCGAATTTGTGGCCATGTGTTGCAGATTTGCGGTTGAGTGTTGCGGATTTGTGGCTGTGTGTTGTGGATTTGCGGCCATATGGTGCGGATTTGCAGCCACATGTGACTTTCTATGGCAAATTAGTATTAAAAAATATTCGCTTGCCTGAGATGGGGACAGGGCGGAGTCTCCCAGTCATTTAATTTTCAAAAGAATCAGAGCGGTACATGGTAATATGTAAACTTATCGATGTTGTATAATATTAGATAGTTTTATCTATCGTATTTAAGGAGTTGTCTTTAAAGTGGCAGTCATTTAATTATTAAATTTTCAAAAAAAATGTTGTGCTATACAGGCGGCTGTACATGTATACATGCAGCGGCATGTGTACGTGCCCAGACACACTTGCACACCAAAATGCATGCATATATGTGCGGCCGCGTGTTGTGGATTTGCGTCCGCATGCGGCCGCATGATGCAGATTTGTGGCTGCATGCGGTCGCGTGTTGCGAATTTGTGGTCGCATACGGCCACAAATCCGCATCATGCGGATGCATGTGGCCGCGTGTTGTGGATTTATGGTCGTGTGTTGCGGATTTGTGGCCGGATGTTGCAGATTTTCGCGCGCATGTTGCGGATTTGTGGCCGCAGTTCATATAATCCTATAAAACAGTTCAAATTCAATCCCTTTTCTCACTCCAGTTTAAACATCACAAAGTGGATGGACGTGTATTTTAACTGCGGAGTAGTTATGTAGTCTTAGGCGGTCAGAAGATTTCTTTGAAGAACCGTGTAACTTGAATGCTTGCTAGATTTATCCTATAATCAATATGCCGATACATAAATGTTTTGAATGTGATTCAACTTTTAATAGGTCAAATGACCTGAAGCGGCATAAGATCCGATTCCATAACGATGAAGATAGCAAACATCTAGACAGTTAAGATGAAGAAATGACAGAGATGAAGAGTGAAGATGATGAGCCAATAGAGCCGGAGAGTGAAGCCGGTGATGACTCAGCGCAGTCTGAGAGTGAAGATGAAGGTGAAGATGAAAAAGAAGCCATAGGCAATCAGGAACTATTCACCCTATTCCAAAATATTAAGCAGGTCTTAGACGCTGAGCAATCAGGTTTAGAAGATGGGGATGGTGAAGTGAACACAGACCCAAATGGTGTAGACAATGTGCCTATTTCCGTATATGCTGATGCTTTAGTTACAAAGTGTATAGACATAATGCTCCAGTGGAGAAGATCACACTCTACGCTCATTAAAATAATTCGTCGGGAAACTAAAGATTTTATCACCGAGGGGTACGCATACGATGAAGCAGTCTTTTCAGCTTTTCGAAAAAGAGAGTTTTATCAAGAAGTACATAAGGAACAATCTAGATGCTGACAATAATGATGATGATTCTGTCGGTGATGGATCTGATCCATAAGGAATCAGTCTACCCATCGATAAATGGGTTTCCAGAACATTGACTATTTGTTTATGCTACAGTAACTATATGTTTTATCATATGTAATATTTTTTTCAATGTAAAAATATGGATACAAATAAAACATTGGTTCTTTATGTGCGTGTTGATTTGATGATTGTAGCTGCCCAGCCGTGTCCCCCACATCCCTCAATATACGAATCGGGGTGGGTGCTGTTGATGGTGGCGGTCGAGTAGGTGGTTGGTGGAAGTAGTGGGTGGTGGTGGATCGGTGGTGGCGGTGGCGGTGGTGGTGGTGGTGGTGGCGGCGGTGCTGGTGGTGGTGCTGGTGGTCGTGCTTGTAGTCGTGCTTGTGGTCGTGGTGGTGGTCGTGGTAGAGGTGGCCGTTGCGGTAGTGCTGCTACTTGTGGTGGTCGTGGTGGTGATGGTGGTGGCGTTGGTGATGGTGGTGGTGGTAGTGGTGGGGGTCGTGGTGGCGATCGTGGTGGTTGTGGTCGGAGTGGTGCTGATGGTGGCGATGGTGGGGATGGTGGTGGTCGTAATGGTGGTGATGGTGGTGGTAGCGGTGGTGGTTATATGATTAAACGCACTGGCTCAGGATCTCCCAAGGTTGGGGGATATTTCTTATTTATTTTATTGTCTGAGATTTGTTATGTTTGTTTGATAGAGGCGGTATGGCCTATAAAATATGAATAATATATATCATTCATTCTGAAGGTTTTTGAAGAGTTAATTTCGATTTAACCAAGATGTCACGTAGATTGGAGTTTTTCTTAAAGGCTATCACTGGACGCAAATTGAGAGGTTCTTTCATTTTATCCTGCAATTTATGATATTCATCTTTCAAAATTTCAGAAATTTCAACATTTTTTCGATTGTATGTTAAACTGAATGGAATAATTTCACGTTGATCAGCAAGACCAGGGTCCACGTTTATGCCTCTCGGCCATTTTGTTTTCAGTTGCTTAATCCAAAATGATTCTCGACGTTTTCTTTGTTTATCGGTTTCTTCGGCCGTTGCAGAAAGAGGCAGTTGCTCAATAGGCATAATTTCAAAGTGTCTATCGACAGAATGACCAGGAAGATTGAAATGTTGAGCTACGTTGGTGTCCTCGTCGTGTCTAATATCGCAAAGGTGTCTAGTTGCTCGCCATCTTAAAGGGCACTGTTTCACCGACATACTGCTGTTGGCATAATTTGCAGGATATTAAATAGATAACATTTTTAGAATCGCAATCTAAACAAACAGAATTCCTGCAAGAACACTCATGGAGGGAGTACATCGCTCAGCACTGTAAGCCTAATAGAATGTCTAACGAGCAGTCAGCAAAAGATACAATAGCATTATTGCTGTGAAGAAAGTTCGGTGACAGTTGAAATACCACTTTTAGGCGTGGCTGGCAGATCCGGCGAGTCATCCATCAAAGAACATCCTGCCTCTACATCTGTAGAATCACATATTCAGGCCGTGAAGGCCTCACCGCAAGTTTGTGTTCCGAAGGAGATATTGATATTCGTGAACAGTAATCAGAAAGTTCCAAATTGCTCCCGTAAGTAGGGAGTTTACAAAATAGTTTTTAGTGCGGTGAGTTGGCTACTGCTAGCTACGGGAGAGTAACGGAAACTGAAGTCATAATCGTAATATCTGTCGATCGCAGGGGCCGAGGATGCTCTCGATCTCTGGATCGTGTCTCCTTTTATACTCCCCGTGACGTCACAGGCGCAGGCTCCAACCAATCATCATTTGAGCAACACCCAATCAGCGCGTAGCTAATAATAGTGCAGTCGAATGTTCTAGAACATTCTAGAAGTTCTGCGTCCGCGTGGTTATGACGTCACGGCAATATTTTGAAGATAATCAAGACGGGTTTTCCGTGGATAACTCAGCCATTTCTTAACCGATTTTGAAATGGTTTACAGATTTAAAAAGCCCGTCGAATTCTGGTCTTGATTAATGCCAGATTCAACGGGAACAGGTAATCAAAAAGGATTTCCGGGTACCATCATCGTACACTAAAAGCGCCATCCTATCTTGGTCGCAAACTACGTGGTCCATCAAAAATAGCATCCATGCGCATTATGCGCTTTAACGATCTTAGTCGTTTTTACAACGCGATCTCTCTCATAGGCCCATATACGCTTATGGCTCTACCCAGGGGTGGGGGGGGGGTGGGGTGGGCGTGTTCAGGGAACGAATCCAGAACAGGCGGCGCGTACCCAGCTTAGCTGATACGGCCGGTACCCAACCAGTCGATCCGAACTACACCACCCCCTCCTAGTTTGACATCCGTGGCAAACGATCGTGCATGGCGGATCGACGCATGGACGTACGCTAGGCGGGAATTATAGACTTCCCGGGTAGGCGCGTGGCCGGAGAGAGGTAGTGATGCAATAGATGCGTATTCAAGAGGCAGAGCACATAGAGGTGCCAAAAGGATGGGGAGGCATACTTTTAGTTTTCAATTTTTTACCTGGAATTATTTTTCCAGGCCTTTTCTTTTTTTGCTTTGTTTTATTAATATTATGGTGCGTGCTGTAACTTTATTTAGTAAATGATTCTAAACAATAGCTTGCATGGGTGTTCTCTCTGAGTGCGGAAAATCATTATCTCCGCAGAGAACACCCAAGCTCCAACGTACCACAAATAAAGTTTTAAATATAATATAATAAAATAAGACAATGTATACATATATGAACCATGTAACATACCAGTATGGGGTATTTTTAGTGAATCACTCCGAATTACTTGCACACCCTAGGTAAATAAAGGGGTACGCAACACGTATATCTTATTATTTATTTTTAATATATTTGCGGCCCGTTATAGCGGGTCCGCAACTGGCAGCTCTCGCTGAACCCATATCCGTCCTGACATCTTAAGACAGGAAGAGAAATAATAAGAAAAATATAATATAATAATAATAACTTAACAGTTAGTTTATCAGGCAGGCCCAGCGTAGCTGAGACTGCATGATGGGATTATGACATTATTGCACTGCGGGATGTTGTATTCTTTACGTCGCACACAATGTTCTTACAACATCGGAGTCCGCAGTGCTCATTTCGTGTGGGACACAGCCGGGCACCTAAGTGCGCGGCTGTGTCAGATAACCGTAGTCATCCTAGGGATGGGATTTAATTGATCTAACATATATAATAAGAAAAGTATTTCAAAAATAAAGTAATAATTAATACATTTCCACGAATCGCACCATTGATGTTTCTGCTGTATCACAAATGATCACACCTCTGCTGCGAAATTCCCCATTGAGTCTGGGTCCCGCGACTGATGGTGGTTGGTCACGGTGGATGCGCTATCATTGCTGAGATGCGTTCACTATTACTGGCACTGTCGGAAATGTCTGAAGTGATGGTGGCGGAAATATGAGCATCTATGATGTCTTTCACAGTTACTGCCGGTTCTAAAATATGGTGGTGCTAGTGGTTGCTAACATGGTTGAGGTTGTCGTGGTGGTAGTCGTCGTGGTGGCTGCAGTAGCTGTCGTGGTGATGGCGGTGAGCTGTATCGTAGGCTGAGGCAATGATGCGGGAGCGGATACGGCAGGAGATGACATCTTCCGAGACTTAGCATATTTTAACAGACGATTTGCGGTGACGTTAGGTACGGGCTGAATGTCCTGTGTGTGATGTCTTTCCTGCGTATGGACGTTCCGGTGTTGTTCCCTTTCTGATGGCTGAGCCAGAAAGGCTAGGAGGCGGATGCTGGATAACACGGGTCGTAGTTATACTAATCGCCGCAGGATGCGATGGTCCTGGTCCCTCGTCTATGGTCTGTTCTGGCGGAGATGGTGACTACGGGTAACTTGGAATGTCTATTTCCGCAGGTGCCATGATCACTACCGAAATCGGCTGACTGGCTAACAGGTGCGGGTGTAGTGACCGTAGCCGGATGGCTAATGACTGATGTGGGTGCTGCCGGACTGGATTCTGCGGGAGACTTTTGCTTCTTATTCCGCTTCAGGACCGGTGCAGATGAAGTAACTTGTACCGGCGTAACACTCCCTGATGCGGCTGCAGGCAGGATTTCACATCTGGCTGCCGGTATGATGCTTACGGTAGCCGCGGGAAGACGATGACCAACGGGATATCTACGAGTAGTGTTCTTTGTGCGGGCCATTTTCTCGGTCGGGAGAACTTTGACCGGGAACTGAGATTCGAAATGGGTGGCTAAAACGGCACGATCCTCGTTCTTTTCTCCAGGAACCAATGTTACTTCCAGCACACGGTGATGATAGCGGAGCGCGTGGGTCACCCCGTAGCGAGTAGCGGTGTAGAGATACTGGCACGTCATGCAGAAGGCTGACTGGAAAAGATGATCCTTATTAACATGAAGGGTGCGGTCGGATTTTCTCATAAAAGTTCTGGTACATGGCTCTCCGCTGCCTAATAACGAGCTGCACGGGAACCGTTTTGGAACTGTTACCGATTCTTCTTCAGACGAATCCGATAACGCTAAATCTTCAAGGAGTGACATCTCGTTCCCGCATGGTAGTTGGCTGCGTGAACCTTATTCAAAACCTAATGTCTTATCTCTTCATTGTATTTAACTTTCCAGGCCAAGTATAATAATGAAATACTAAAACAGCAGAATTTGGTTTTCGACACGAGAGAAGCCTAATGCTATCTGTTCTTCCCTGGTGTCGAGTTTTGACGGGTAGACAAAGTTTCAGAGCGCGCTTCTTCCTTTTATACTATTTGGTGACGTCACAGGCGGCGGATGACCACACCTAAAAGTTCTAAGGGGTGATTCGGTCAGCCCTAAAGGAAAGTTTCCTCCGTTTCTGATCTAGAGGTCTAGGGATTAATTCTTCCCATACAAAAGGGTGTACTTTTAATTATAGGAAGAATGGCTCATTAACTTTGTCTTAATTTCGCATATTTAACAGCCTTCGATCATCATAGAAACGTGGTACTACTTTTTCTTTGCGGGGCCTCACCTTTTAATTAGTGTGAGGCGGTTCTCCAGATTGGATGCTTATAAACTTGCCTGTTTTAATTTCAGGCTGGAGCGCTCGATGTGGTATGTGGGAGCCAGGTGACGTCAGCGGCAATTACCAGGACTCACCCCCCCCCCCCCCCCGCCACTCCTCCATCACGCTGTGGTAGTCGCGTCTTTGGGCGGCTCTTGTGTTTAAAGCATTTGATTCAATTTACTGGAAAAAGCAGTAAATGTCACGTGGCTCTAAAAAGCACGTGGTTGATCGGAAACATATATGCTGTGTATGGCGACGGCCAAAAAAATTGCTGTCCCTAAGGTGTAGTCTGTTGTAGATGCGAGAGATAGAAATATATATGTTACATCAAGACCTTCATAATGTCCCCATTTTGCGCGAGTTCTTTAACATGCGTCTTGGTATGTGTCTGTAATAGGTAGTTCTCAGCCCATGTTGATTAGAGACTGGAGCGCAAGGAAGAGAATTTTTGAAATTCTCTGTAATTATACTGTCAGATTTTTTATGGCGCTTTACCGGCCCGTGCGCTAATGATTTGTAGCACGGTAGAGCAATTGTGTTCTTAATCAAAAATTTAACAGTAAAGTTGTAAGTAATTTGATGTGTGGTTTAAACAGATCTATTCAGGCATTAGATCAACGTTACTGATCCCGTCAAGATAGCTGTGTTTTCCGAGCGGGAGGGCTGGCCAAGCATTCTTCTCAATGGGTAGAACTAGCTCCGTCCCGGCCTAGACCAGACACATCAATAGCATTTAATAATGGTTAAATTACAGTACAACTCGAAAGTGTGTGCCACAGTTATTACAATTTACAATGCCGTCGTTCAGAGATTGTGAATACAGTCAACCTGAGTGTCTGTGTTTCTGACATGTTGGTGATTTGCATCTGATACGCGTGGCTGGTTATCTGTGGATGATACTTGCACTGTGGTGAAGGTGATGTGTTTATGGCCACCAGGTGCGGGAGTGGCGAGGAAGAGGCGGCGTGAATGCCAACTTTATCGAACCCTGAGGGTATTTCACTCTGTAATGGCCGAGCCCATGGGCGGGACAGAGTTACTTTAGAGCACAGATGACCTGTCGGATGCTGTCGTAACTTTGATCAATCCATTGTCGAATTCAACTTTTCGGTAGTAAAATCCTATTTGTGACTGACGATAATGCGGGCATCTTGCTCTCTTAATAAAATCGACTGTTATTATGTGTAGATGAAGTATGTAGTTTTAGCTGTTTCTGTACGACGTCGGGAAAAGGGAATAAGGGAGGATCACCTCACAATGCGCCAGTCCCTGAATGATCATGGACACCACCAATAAGGATCACATACCATTTAGAGTATTCAATGGCACAGCGGACCCAATAACACTAGTACCGGGAGTTCGTTGTGGTCATTTGGTGAATGTGATATCACTGGAGACACCCTTGTCGCACCTACACCAGCAACACCTTCTGATGATTTACCAGAACACCTGCATGACATATACTTGTACGCCACAGTTGGATTGGTGCAATCTCATAAACGTGATGTACAGAAATTATTATATAAATATCGTGACAGTTTCTCGGTCGAAGATATGGATCTGGGGGAAACTCATCCAATGACACTGGAAACAACCGACCCATTCGACAACCCGTTTGATGTCTTCCCATTCACAAGGAAGCAGAGGAACATCAACAAGTGAACGACATGTTGCAGACATGCATTATAGAGCCATCAGCACCCACCCCCCTGGTCCAGTCCCATTGTATCAGCAGGCAAAAAGGATGGATCTTTGTGGTTTTGTATAGACTACCGCCACCTTAATGATCTTTGTATGAAGGATGCTTATCCGTTACTGCGGATAGATCAGGCCTTAGATTCCTTGTCCAGAGCCTAATGGTTTTGTACCCTTGACTTGGCTAGTGGGTACTGGCAGGTACCCATGAATGAGGCTGACAGAGAGAAGACCGCGTTTGTTTGTAGAGACTGTCTTTTCCAGTTCCGCAAGATGCTCTATGGATTGTGCAATGCTCCTGGAATGTTCGAGCGCCTCGTTGAGCAGGTATTAACTACCCTGCAGTGGGAAATCTGTCTTTGGTACATCGACGATGTACTCATCTTTGGCTCCTCGTTTGAGCAGACTCTGTCCAACCAGGAAAAAACCTTAATGCGGCTTTACACCACAAATCTCAAGCTCAACCCCAAAAAGTGTCATCTTTTCAGACAGCGTCGAGTTCCTGGGACACGTCATATCTGGCAATGGAGTGGCTACGCAACCTTCAAAGACCAAAGCAGTAGCGGAGTGGCAAACCCCCACATCAGTCACGGATACCCAGAGTTTCCTCGGTCTCTGCCAGTACTATCATTGTTACATCCATCACTTTAGTGAGATTGCATCACCACTATATAGGATCACCGAAAAGGATCGACCATTCGAGTGGACAAGTGAGTGTGAAGGTTATTTCGTGTACTCTGAACAAAACAAAGAGACATTAGGCGACCACTAAGATGGAATTGTTTGCTGCGGTACATTTCGTCAAGTATTACAATCACTTTCTGTATGGGCACGCATTTACCCTGCATACAGATCATGCCTCACTACGCTGGCTCAGAGACCTATACATCCACAGGTCCATGTAGCAAGGTGGCAGGAATCCCTGCAGGCCTTTAACTTCAACGTTGTTCATAGACCCAGCAAACTGCATGGAAATACCGATGCCTTGAGCAGAATCATGCTCGATGATGAACAAGAAGTGGCCATCACTGTGACACATACTACACAGCCATCTCCTGTGTTCCCTAAATTGTGGTATGCAGGGTGGGACACAGAAACAGTCACTCATGAACAAGCAACAGATGCGCAAACATGAAACATACGCGTGGATCCAGAAGGGGGTATGTCCTCCCAAGGAATCTGTTACACCACTTTCCGCGATGGCAAAATACTACCATCAGAGGTTTGGTGAGCGTCATATTCAAGGTGGCATTCTCTACATTAATAACCAGATAGTGATTCCTGAGCATCATTGCATGATAATTCTTCAACAGCTTCATGATAGTGCCGGACACCTGGCCGTCAAATGGACAATAAGCAGAATCAAACAGAGATTCCACTGGATCAGGATACGCGATAGTGTAAAGGCATGGGTCACCAAATGTGTCCCATGCCAAAGACACGCTGTTGGCCAGAACCATTCCGCACCTTTACAAGTTAAAATTGTTGGTGCACCATGGGAGCGAGTGGCTATTAATGTGCTCGGACCCTTGAATACGATGGATGAAGGAAACAAGTACATCCTCGTATTGCAAGATTATTTTACGAAGTGGGTAGAAGCATTTGCTTTGCCAGACCAAGAGGCATCCACAGTAGTGGAGGTCCTGACTAGCAATGTGTTCTGCTGCTTTGATATACCCTATGAACTGCACTCCAACCAAGGAAGTAATTTTGAGAGCCAGCTGATCTCCGAGCTCTGCAAATTGTTTCATATAGTCAAAACGCACATGACGCCATACCATCTGCGTAGCGACGGTATGGTAGAAAGGTTCAACCATACCTTGGTGGAGATGCTCACCAAGGAAACACGCCTTGATTGTCACGACTGGGATATATGAGTCCCATATGTGCTGATGCCATACCGCACTTCGATACATTCCAGCACGGGTTATACCTCTGCTCGTTTAATGTCAAGCCGTGATTTAGCCTTGGCCCTGGATCTGGCCATGCCCAGGATTCCAGGAGAAAAATTCACCATCTCTCTACGTAGAGCTCATGCAGCAGTGGATAGAACAGTCCCATGAGCTAGTGAGAGCAACATTATCCACTGCGCACCAGCGTCAGAAAATTTGGCATGACCGGCAGGTGCATGGAGACCCATATGAGGTGGAAATAATAGTTTGGGTTCACGATTCACGATGTTCTGTAAACGTGCCGAGTAAACTGAGTTACCAGTGGAAAGGCCCCTATGTGGTAGTAGGTAAGAAGTCGGACGCGACCTATCGTATCCGTGCCTCGGATGGCCTGACCTCAGTCATCCACTTCGATCGACTTAAACCTTGTGTCAGTGATGACCCAGTACCAGAGCTCAGACTGGGCATTCCACGTGACACCGGTACCCAGACAGATGTCTCTATGGAAACAAGTATTCCCGACATTAGTCCGGAGTGCCGCAGTGACAGATCGACCCCTCTCCTACCAGGCCAGGAGTCTGGCGAACATATGACTAATGCTGAGGACGATGACGAGATACATACTCGCCCTCTCCTTCCTCAGAGCGGGTCTACACGATCTGGGAAGTCGTATCTGAAGATTTTCTCATTTGTGCTGTTCAAGGGGAAGGACGGAAAAGTTGTTCCGCCGACCTCTTCCCACTCCCACCCACTTTATGCTATTACCCCAATTTAAAGTTACCACAAGCGGAAGCTGAGGCTGCACCGGGCCATACTTCCTGTGGAGTGGAACATATAATAAATAGTGTGCAAGTGAAGAGGGTTGATGAGGCCTTGGCTTGTTTTGAAGAATAGAAAAACTGCACCACTCCGTGTACCCTTCCAACTTACACATTCGCCATACCACCACTACCCCACATTGCATCCCATCCATTAGCAACATCCCCCACCCCACTCCAACTGGCGTTTCCTGTCCATGCACCAAGTTCGGACATCACTGGTCCTGTCAATTTCACACTCCACTCGTTGTCTGTTGACTGTCAATCTTCAGATATGAGAGAGTCAGCTGTTAAAGAGGAGGTGGCATCCCGCACCATAGCAACACCACCATCACCCCTGGTGGGCAGGGAAGCAGCCTGTTCAGCAGACTCTCGGTTCGAATATTCCCAGTGCTTAAAAACTATGACAGAGTACAAACCATCGTGTAACAGGAGATGACCCTCCCCATCCAAATGGCATCCCTGGCCACAACTACCCTACCAAGCCCCCCCCCCCATGAGCAGTCAGATCATCACACCAAGACACAGAAAGCCAGGAACATAGTGAACACACTTGCCTGCAAGGCTGGATACATAAATTGATCATTGCGCGAACACCACGTATACCCGGTTATATAGATGATATAACAGAGACATTCAACATCACCAACAACATGGATAGCATGCACCTAACTTTTGTAACAGAAAAAGTTAGAGACACCTTTTTCCGCAACATTCCCTCCCGCATGAATGTGGTGAGTTCATCACCCACCACAGCCCGACTTTCCCACAACAGCAAAAAACTCGGCATTCCCCAGCCTGGAAAACTGGATCTGCCTACCTCGCACTATACCAGCGTCACACTGCAACACCAACTTCTCTACAACAGAACACCACCATCATCAACACGAATCAACATTTGCCGCAAACACCCCTTATCCGGAGTGCGGAAAACCGATCATATGGAAAGGAGGGACAACACCGTTGCCATCCACAGTATGCACTATGGGGATCCCCCCCCCCCCCCCTTCACTGGTCCTGTCCATTTCACACTCCACTCGTTGTCTGTTGACTGTCAATCTTCAGATATGAGAGAGTCAGCTGTTAAAGAGGAGGTGGCATCCCGGACCATAGCATCACCACCACCACCCCTGGTGGGCAGGGAAGCAGCCTGTTCAGCAGACTCTCGGTTCGAATATTCCCAGTGCTTAAAAACTATGACAGAGTACAAACCATCGTGTAACAGGAGATGACCCTTCCCATCCAAATGGCATCCCTGGCCACAACCACCCTACCAAGCCCCCCCCCCCCCCATGAGCAGTCAGATCATCACACCAAGACACAGAAAGCCAGGAACATAGTGAACACACTTGCCTGCAAGGCTGGATACATCAATTGATCATTGCGCGAACACCACGTATACCCGGTTATATAGATGATATAACAGAGACATTCAACATCACCAACAACATGGATAGCATGCACCTAACTTTTGTAACAGAAAAAGTTAGACACCTTTTTCCGCAACATTCCCTTCCGCATGAATGTGGTGAGTTCATCACCCACCACAGCCCGACTTTCCCACAACAGCAAAAAACTCGGCATTCCCCAGCCTGGAAAACTGGATCTGCCCACCTCGCACTATACCAGCGTCACACTGCAACACCAACTTCACTACAACAGAACACCACCATCATCAACACGAATCAACATTTTCCGCAAACACCCCCTTATCCGGAGTGCGGAAAACCGATCATATGGAAAGGAGGGACAACACCGTTGCCATCCACAGTATGCACTATGGGGGATCCCGCACCCCCTCCCCACCACCTCCCCCCCCCCCCAACCCGGAAGCGGTCGTACGTAAACAGCTAAACAAACATGCTTTAATCACATGTAATAACAGTCAATATTATTAAGAGAGCAAGATGCCGGCAGTCTGTCGTCGGTATCAGTAGGATTTTGCCACCGAACTGAATTTCGATAATGGATTGATTCAAGTTATGACAGGCCCCCTCCTTGGTCATACACACTCTAAAGTAACTTTGTCCCGTCTTCGGACTCGGCCATTACAGAGTGAAATACATCATGTCCGATAAAGTTGACACCACAAGCATCGCAGTATCCCCCAGCCCACTGCTATAAAAACTTCACACTTCACGACAGCGCAAGATCATCCGCAGATAAGCAACCATGCGTATCAATCAAATTCACCAGCATGACAGAGACACAGACACGCAGGATGACTGTATCACAATCTCCAAGCGACGGTATTGTAAATTCTAAAATTGTGGCATGTACTTTCCGAGCTGTACCGTAATAATCAGGTTTGGTCTAGGTGAGGTGAGACTAGTCCTACACACAGAGGAGGATGCTTGGCAGTTCACACACCCGGTAAATACAGTCCAGCTTGGTGCGGTCAGTAGCCTTGTCTTCCGTAAGACATGGAGTTGTTTAAACCAAACAATAAATTATGGTTAGCTATACTGTCCTAATTTTGATTAAGAACACGACTGTTCTACCGCGTATACAAATCATTAGCGTGTGGGCTGATGAAGCAGCATCAAAACCTCGACAGTATAATCACCATGGAGAATTTCAAATATTCTCTTACCTACATATTTCAGCCACTAATCAACACGGGCTGGAATAAATCTACTACACACGATAGGCGACGCATTTACAAGATCACGCGCATATATAGGGACGCTGTTCTAAGAAACAGATTAAGGAAAACATATATTTCTATTTTTCAAATCAATTACGTATAATCAACAGCATCAAAACTCCACCCATATACAGATTGCCTAATTTTCCGATCAACCACGTGCTTTCCAAAACAAGAATCGCGTGATCATCACTTCTATTTTCCGGTAAATTGGATCAGAGGCTATAAACAAAAGAACCGCCCTAAACGTATCTACCACAGCATGATGGAAGAGGTGAGAGGTGGTGGGTCGGGGCCACGCTGCCGACGTCATCACGCTCTCCCACACCCCATCGGGCGTTCCAGCCTGAAATTTGACCGGACAATATAAGCGTCCAACTTGAAAAACCGCATCACGTTAATTAAAAGATGAGCATCCACAGGAATAAATAGTTCCAGATTTTAAAGTTGATCGAAGACCCGATTCCCGGCCAAGTGGGGATGAAAGCGGTTATTCTGCCTTACTATATTTATACTTGCCTTCTTCCTACGAAGGGAATATATAATCCGACTCCAGGAGAATAAAAATCTAATATTTCCGTATTTGGCGGAACCGACTCACCCTAAAACACTCGGGTGTGGCCCTCCGCTCTCCTGTGACGTCACCAAAAAGTATAAAAGGAGGAAAGCGCGCACTGAAATTTCATCCTCCCGTCAAACTCGACACTTGGGAAGATCGAACATTAGGCTACTTTCATGTCGCAAACCAAATTCTGCTGTTATTCTTCTTATTATTTTATTACTTTATGTTATATTGGCCAGGAAAGCTATGAAGAGTTAGGAAAGTTTAATTAGGTTAGTGTAGTTCCGCAAATAACCATCATGTGGAAATAGTATGTCGCTTGGAGAGTACCTCGCCTTGTCCGTAAGCTCGGAAGAATTGGCACCTGCCCACATCGGAAAGAAGTATCCTTGTACTGTTTTATCGTACAAACATGCGTTTTCTAGAAACTCGGACTTGAAACTACACGTCAACCGTGATCACTAACTACAATGGGCATCCTGTGCGGACTGCACGTACCTGTATTCAGCCACATGGTATGGCGTAACACACGCGTTAGCCTATAAACATCATGTATTGATTGTGACATTAAAGCCCGGTGAGAAAAATGTGGATGTACATATCCTCGCTCCCCATTTCGAAAATAGACTTCCAATTACTGTGCTTCCAACTGGAAAAATGGCCAAGACCAAACGATGACAAACTGACCTTCCGCAAGTAGCTGTACCATCAGCATCTGCAACACAGCCAGCCAGCACCAGCACTCCAGCACCCATCATCACAGCACTGGCAGCACCCATAAGAACAGAACCGACAGCATCTGCAGCATCGGTAACGACACCAACTGTATCATCAGCACTGGCAGCACCCACAGTGACAACACCGGTAACACACAGCACTGCAATACCATCTGCATCCGTGATAGGACAGCCAATCTCGGTAGTGATAACAACTCTTGTGAAAATCCATGATCCAGTTTTACAGGACATTTCAGACAGTTCAATATCTCGGCTCAGTTTTGTTATCGACGAGAAGATAAGTCTCACGGAAGCTGTCATCACCACTACCACACCGCATACCAGCATGCCAACATCCATGCACAGCACCATTCTTTCCATAGATCCTGCCGTCAGAAAGACTACTACGCCGAACAGACCATACATGAGAAAGCGCAGAATAGCTCACCAACCCAAGATCCGAGTGATTCCCAGGATGTCCGTGAGTAAGCTGATCAAGGCTGTTAAAATTAGAAAACTATCCGCAGTCACCGGAGCACCATCATCACACAGCATCTCAGCATCGTTCAGCCAACCTCCAGCGAACACCTCTACCACTACCGCCACGACAACAGTGATGTCAGCAACTTCAGAACCAGCGACAGTCAGAACTACACATGTAATCGTCACCACAACAACCAGTGCATCCGTTAACTCATCCACAGCTTCATTGAACTTAAGTGCCACAGACATTAGTAACATAGGTAGTGAAATATCGGCATCAGAAGACCACCCACCACGACCGTCATGCACAAGTCGTGGCACCCAAACTCGTTGGAGGAATTCCTCAGCAGACGTTTGTGGATATTACTGTCGTGGATGCAGGAGAATGTGTGAATAGGTGTGCGGAAGATAGAATTATTATTATTTTATGTTTGAAATACTTTTCTTACTATTATATGTGTTTTTAAAATTGAAACCCCGTCCCTTGGCTGACTAGGGTCATCCTACACAGCTACGCAAAATTATTGCATAGCATTGTCTCACCAAAATAATCATTGTGGGTGCCTGTTTTGTAAACATGTGCGACGTAAGTACACAACACACCACAGGTGAATATGTCTTATATTCCCATCATGCCATCCCAGCAGTTGCTGCGGCTTCCTGATGAACCAGTTTTCATTTATTATTAAATACTACTTTTCCTATTATTTTTATTCTCGCATCAGAACGTCGAGACGGATTTTGGGTGGTGAGAACTATCCTTGTGGACCGGCTAAAACGGGCCACACTGTATGCATGCATACCTGCATATACTCGGTATGCATACGTAATTACTCATATTACTGTGATATTATTACTGTTTGTCTTAAATGTATATGTCTTCTAATATATTATATTTTTATAACTTAACTTGATTCAGGTATGTTGAAGCTTGGGCGTTCTCGACGGATCTTTAATTATCCGTCACCATGAGAACGCCCAAGCGAGCTATTGTTTAGCCAAATCAGGGTATTAAAATAATAAAAAGCAAGCACCATAATATGAAACCAAAAAAAAAGAAAAGGCCTGGAAAAATAAATACCAGGCCAAAAATCAAAACTAAAGGTATGCCATCCTCTCAAATTCTTTTGCACCTCTATGTGCCTGTCTCTGATTAAACTACGCAATCTCTCGAGTCACTACTCCTCTCGGCTACGTGCCTACTCGAGAAGCCTATAATTCTCACCTAGCATTCTCCCGTGCTTTCGATCTGTGATGTGTTATCGTTTGTCGTGGGGGTCAAACTAGGAGGGGGTGGTGTAGCGCCGATCGGCCTGATGGGTATGGACCGTCCCAGCTAGGATGGGTATAGAACAAGTGCTCCGGGTATGTTCCAAGCATGCCCGCAACGCCCCCCCCCCCCTTGGTAGGATAGTATGCGTATATAAAGCCATATGAGAGAGCTTTCGATAAAACAGCTAAGTCTGTAAGAACGCGTAGCGCGTGTATATATGCGTCAGATCTTCCATGGCAACACGTGTCAGTATTGGAAGAGAGTGTATACTTACAGTGTACCGAGTTGGTACTTGTGATTTCTTTAAATCACTCCATTCCCCTCGTGCTTAGTGCAGATCAGGGCTGGAATGAAACGAGGATTTCAAAAACCTTTTACCTTTTTAAAATCGGACCAGAAATGGCCGAGTTATCCACCAATGGCTCATTAAAATTATTTTCAAAATATTGCTTGAACGTTGTAATAGCATATATGTATTAAGTGAATGGGGAATGCGCTGATCGCGTGATCACCACATCACCCATTTTAGATGCACGCTGATTGGCCACTGTTCGCCCACTGATTGGCTGGGGCGTCCTGTCTCTGACGTCACGAGTAGTATAAAATGTGCAAAAAATCAAGAATCTAGAGCACTTCGGCGAGGAACAGCCGACAGCAGGGTTGCTGGACCAGCGCAGCGCTAGTCGTGGGCTAACTGCTTACTGACTGTGGCATCCTACTCCGCAGCAGTGCCTTGTGGAATTCAGATCTCCTGCACTGGTGAGCAACCTTGGATCCACAATCACCAGTTTTTGTAAGCTCTCGGATGGTCACCCGAGGGCAACTAAATAAATAAGAAGGACTCCATATCCGGAACCACTCACAGAGGAGCTTCCTTGCGGATGGGCTGGCGGGCCCCATGTAAATTCTACAGGATGTAGAGCAATGGTGATTCTTGGTGGATAACTCGCTGGATCTTCCGGACCACGCTGAAAAGTGGTATCAAACTTCCGTGCAGCATGTCGTGTCTTAATTAACTTTCAGGCCACTGTCTGGTGGGATTCTGCCCAGTACACCGCAAGAGCTATGCGATGTATCCCGCACGATGTACCCAGTTATGTACATGCAAAAATTAATTACAAATGTAGCCCTTCTTGTTACGGGCATCTTTCAAACTACCGTCGCCGGATGGACACTTTATAATTTACTGTGTAAATTCATGTATTAGTTATTATGACTATCTAATGGACATCCTTCTACAGACGTTCTTCTTCACAGACTTTAGAGTGAGCCGCATCAACAATCTGCCTGTGGAAATCTTCCCAGCAACTTCGGAATCGTGCCACCTCACGCTACTCATCTGCAGTGCAGCAACTTCGGTGATATAGGTACTCAAGTAGCTATACTATTGTAGTATTGTAGTTATTCAGTCATTCCGTTATAGGTACTGATGACTAATAGGTACCTCCCCGGTCGTCTGAGACCGCATTTTTATATTTTCTGTTTCATACTGTATATAATATCTTTATTTCCATGTGCTTACAACTAACGAGCACCGTAAGGTCCTATGACCTGATATACTGTTAGCACCGTACTAGTTAGTTATGTATATGGCAGGTAGCCATCCTAAACTAAACCTGGCTATTCTAGCTCGATAGGATAGGTTTAAAGTGGTTAGGGACAATCTCTCTGTAAGATACATATTGTGTACGCCGCCTTTCCGGCTTTAGCGGATATGTAACACCGCACACCGGCTAGATTATATAAATTGGCCAAATACCTTAGGTCCTCTTCGTAATGATGAGGAATTGTCTCTTTCTACGCACCTCCAGCCGCAAGTCTTAATAATTGTCTGGAGTCCCAATCAACACGTTGGCAGGATCTGACTCTGGGAAACTCTTGGGGTTTACGAGCGGTGAAATCTAAAGTGCCGATTTCACATACACTCCCCCTGTATCTTCGGATACCAGTTAGTTTAGATACCCCCGCCAAGGTAGGAAGTACTTCGAAAACAAATTATATTATGTAGCACCAGCCTGCAGTGCATCTCTGGGTATTCTGGAACTTAACCCTAATGACAGGTAAGATGTTAGTTCAGTAACACACGGGTGATAGATGAGACGCAGATCTCCATCCAACTCGGTATGGTGACTGGGTGCAGTCTTAGAACCCACCACGCCTTCACGGGAAGGTCACTAGCGATGGATATCTGCCTCTTACTCACCACCATAAAAATACTATTGCGCTTTCTAAATTGGTTATGTGAACTGTAAATTGTCCTAGTGATGTTATATGTGGTTTCGGTGCGATTTGTGACCGGAGCATCATATGATTCGGGAGCTGTTGCTCCATAACATGTTGGCACGCTATCTTTCTGAGGAAGATGCTATGCGGGGCGACTTTTGAGAAGCTGGGCATCTTCGCCAGTTAGACTTGTGTGTCAAAAGATAGGTAGGAATCCCTGCCACTTGCGGCCAAAGCTTGGAAGCGTATCTAACAACTAAATGGTAGGTTAGAATTTAGCATAAGGCCCGCATAAATAAAAGCGACAGTGACCTATGAATTCTTCGGAAGTCATCCATCCCGTCTTCACGTAAACCAGTGTGCATTACATTAATTTTAATCTCACTGGGATTGATCCACTACACATAACTCTTTGTTTGAACAAAAGAGTGGCCCTTTTGCTAGCTCTTTTCCTCCGCTTCGGCGTTGAAGGCATTTTCCTGTGACGGAGGCCCGCATGAGGCACTTTCTTCTCGCAACAATATTATTTTGTGTGTGTTAGGGGTATAATTGGTTTTATATTAAACTATTTAAGTAGCCTCGTTGTGATGCTCCCTTACGGGGATACTTTGCGGGATTTACGAATCTGTGAGGTGCCTTCGGCGAGCCCATGTAGAAAGGACACCAGTTTGGTTCTATGTACTGTATTATTTTGCTCATTCACTAGCAAACGAGTACCATTGTTTGTGTAATTATTTACTTTTAATTATTACTATGTCCACACTTTTAAATTAGGTTATAGGCCGACATATCGTTGACACAAACAGTTGGGATGAGACCATGAGGTTCAATCTCGCCGCCAATGGTCGCGTGGCCCCATTGGAACGTTATCGTTCCACCCGCTCTAGAAACCAGTCTTTGTGCTTTATGGAGAGTCGCGATACAGGATCCGTAACCCCGAGAACCGTAGCTAACCAGCCCTTTCGCGCATCCTGTACATGCGGTGCAGTGGAGCGGAGCAATATAATGGACCAGCGCATACCCCCGTGAACTACAAAAGTAGTTCATATCCCAAAAGGTTCTAAATTGATTTGAAACTATGATATCAGCTCGTCTGTCGAAAGCACACCCAGATACCCGACAACAACTGACCAGGTTAAGAATTCGGGTTGACAATTTTAAAAACAGAATGAGTAAATTTGGATGTAATATAAGACATAGTTGCAGAAATATAATTTGTTGATGACGGAGAAGATAGTGAGCCTGTACAACCCTACTATTTCATATCTGCATTGCAGAAACCACATAGATTGACCCAGAGTGCCCTATGAAAACATATAACTGAGGTATGTTGAGATAATGGCTAGCCAACTCATACCGGCTCAAGCATACGAGAGCGGCAATGAGAGTTGCTAACTGGATACACATTGGGGCGGGTGAGGAGGCGCATGTGGACATGATAATTTCATACAGACTTATAATTTATTCGTCAAATGATAAACTCAAGTATGGCATTGCATTTATAATAATTATCGCATTTGATGAATAAATCTTAATTCAGAATTCAACAATGTTATTTTATATCATATAATATTACACCAATGGAGAGAAGGAAACCGGGATGAGAAATCGAGGAAGTGTCTATCTTGTACGGCTGAATTTAATTTATAAAGCAATGTTTTAGATCGCACAATGACATTAGTCTTTTATTTAAACATAGTTTTATTGTTCAAGAGGCAATAGGGATTGAGTCATAAGTTGTTTCCAACTTAGTTATGACTCTCTCTCTCAAATTTACTATACAATAGAGTTTTCAAGTCGATTCTAACACCCTTAAAATGGTCCGAACTGATCTAAAACTTAAAAGCTTAGCTCGCGTGATTGGTAAATAAATCCAGCAGAGCTTTTATCAAAGCTTACCAAGCAAAATACAGTCAGCATGTTGTTAATAATAATAATAATAATAATAATAATAATAATAATAATAATAATAATTGTGATGACGATGTTAGCTCACACTTGCAATGTTTAATATGTATCTGATAATCATGTATATTTGTGTCCCAGATGTCACGATGTGACCTGAGAATATGAAATAAAAGATCCTTGAAAACTGACGAATATGTGAAGTTGATGAGAACTTATAAACATAATGAAAATAAGATTTAAATAAAAATTAATAAAATAATTAAAATAAGATTTTTAATTATAGGCATATATGGGTACTTTTAAAGAGACTCTTGTGTGTTTACGTGATTTTAGTAGCTAAGTGGTTTGTAAATTTTTTGGTACCTGCGTGTGTTATATATGTATGTAGATGTGCGCATGTTTACGTGTTTAAAACAATAAAATACGGATGGTAATGTGTAGTAAGTATTAGTGCGTGCGTGCGTGCGTGCGTGCGTGCGTGCGTGCGTGCGTGCGTGCGTGCGTGCGTGCGTGCGTGCGTGCGTGCGTGCGTGCGTGCGTGCGTGCGTGCGTACGTGCGTGCGTGCGTGCGTGCGTGCGTGTGTAAATCTGTATAAGGATCGAGGTTGTTTCTTACAATATATAAATTCATGGTGAATATTGCATTAAATTTAACAATATTATGCGCTTACACAGATAATCAGCCTCGTGCACAACGGCCGCTTTGGGACACTCGAGGAACTGTTAATAATGCCAGGAACAAACAAGTCAGCAGCTACACATCCGGTTTTGTCATCGTAACTCTAATACAAATTTTTTTATGGGATGATGTATTTTGTACACGTGGGCATTTTTGGCGAAATTGTATTACGGAATTGTGTCCCGCAGACCATATCTTTTGAACCCCTAGCCTGAATCTAATATCCTTAATATCATCGGATAATCGAATTGGCAGCTATTTTGGAAGTAGCTGGATTAAAGAAATATAGCATTATATTAATCAATACCTAGTGTTCCACAGTCACTTCAACATTTTTTTGTTCAGATGGGACCAAGCTTCCCGGATGGCACGAGAGATGGGATAATTTATCGGGCAGTGGGCTTGTTCAGTTGTTGAGCTGCTGTGATCCAGACACAATTCCAAAAGGTCGAAGATGGTAGATATAGTATTCCATCGTATACATCAGTGATGGCTTGATGTAGTGAAATGAAATCGCGTAATCACTTAGAAAGTCCTACAAATATAAAATAAATAACAACAATAGCCAGTCATACATACATAGCAGACACTGAGCGGGGCTAAAGACAGATGGTCGGTTAATGGAGGATTCCAGTATATCCATTAATGATGTGACGTCATAATCAACTACGTGACCTGTAGGATGACGTCGTAATCAATTACCTCGTAAATGGCGTAGGTAAATTCGTCACGAACGCTTGATTCATAACGGACTAAGCGTTGTTGTACGAATTGTATGTCTTTATTATTTAATAAAGATGATGTTGAATATTTTGAAAGTACTTTGACTGTCAAGTTAGTTTCAAAATATTAAACAGCTTACTCTATAGTTTTTTGGAAATTGATAGGCAGCGAGTACAGGGATCGATAGATCCCAGCACGGGCAACCCGTGGATGGAGCTTAGATAGAGACATAGCTAAAACTGAATTCCTCAATTTGGTCAGCTCACTTGCAATGATGTATAGCCTTTGTGCGAACTTGATTGTGATACCTGGGGTACCGTAGCTGCTTAGGGTTCCAGTCATGCTACCAACGGTTGGTGTCAATTTCTCACATTATTGGACCTTCTAAAGGATTTTAGTTCAGGACACACTTCTTGAAAAATGGCTATTTTTTGGGAAGATAAATTGACACTCTATGCAGCAAGAATTGAGGTCATATTCCGGAAGATATGTTCATCTGTTCGACAAATAGTGAATTACAGAAGATAAGATGTCACTTATTAAACAGATCTAAACCGTTACCACTCTGATGTCATAATTTTAAACCTTAAATTAAAATAAAAGAAGAACTGATGTCTACGACAGAAACATCGTCCACCAAAATTGTTGAAAAATGTACACCAGTTTCTTTGCTACTGACATAGTAAAAGATTGAATATTGACATCAGAGTGCAAACGGATAATAAAACAGTTGAACGGGCATCTGAGGCGCTGATATATTCGGACGACATTTCAAATGTTCCACCTCGGTCATTAGACATTATCTCTAAACTAAAGTGTGGTGGTGTTTATTTAAAATACAGACATATTCTTCTGCATGAAACAAACAGAGATGCCAACACGTATTCTGTCTGACATTTATAGATTTGACAAGAAGTATATTACTCTATTTCCATATATGGACTGGCTATCTTGCCAAGGTCAGGCGATATGATTCCACATATTTTAGCCTGCTAAATCACCACAAATACCGTGTGTATTTAGCCCTCTATTTCTATTGGCACACATTACTTTATTGTTCCACACGTTCACAATTTACGACAGCTGAGAAAATCGTGTCTTAACTGTGTCTTGTAACATTGAATATGTATTTTTAAACTATGTCCACGAATGATTGCATTTTTTTTGCTAGAGTGAGCAACTGACAAATGTCTATATTTCCTTTTCCTGTAATTAGTCTGTATGTTTAAATCGTGTTAAACCGTATTCTACGGTGCTCTAATGTTTGAAGTTTCATTACTCTAAACCATCTTGAAAGCTCGTATTAAACTTTACTAATTTTGTGCATCTTTTTTTTTTAAATTCCAAATGTTTGACATCTTTAATATAGTAAGGCATGTGACCAAGCCTGTGCACACTATTCCAAGTGTGACCGTACATGTTTTGAAAATAAAAGCGTCTTTGTCCCCAGATTCTTTTCTACATTAGTTTGTTCAAGTATATACGTTTTGTGCATCGGCGTCCGTGGGAAATTCTCCAGAAAGGAAAAAGGATTGTGGTTGGTCTGGAAGGTGGACCCCCCCCCTTCCAAAAGTTGGGTTCATTAGGTAGGTACACCACCACCACTCCCCCCCCCACCCACCTTCCTCGGAAATATTTGAAATCTAGAGATACTCTAAGACTGAGGCAATATCTCGCATATCTTGAGGTAAATATCTAAAAACGTGGACCCTCACATCCACGTAATGTGAGTTTAATTTTTTTATCCAGACCCAAGCGGGGGAGGGGGGTTGGTGGTGGGGGGGGGGGGTGAGGGGGCGCCCATTTTCGGACGACCCTGGGTTTGTGTTCTTTGCATGATGATTCAAATAGCAAGTTATTGCTTCCGATGAACTTAAAGATACCAGATTCGGGAAAAGGTGTTGCCCCTTTCTCACAAATTATATATGCACTCCTACCAAGAGATAACTCGGATTTCTCGGACGGATTAATAACATTGAACATCACACTTTCAGCTCCGAAGTTTGTTGCACCGAATATTGCATCCGGATACAGCTATAGTTAGTTATATTAGTACAATGGTGCACACATGGCCAAAGAGTATCTAGGACCAGTAGGGATCCGGTTCCTTGGAATTTAGTGAAACAGGTTAAATATGATAGCTTCTTAATCTGACATAGTCGGATGGCCATTGTCTTTCGAATTGCAAACCTCACTGGCTCCATTGGATGTAAGAAACATATTCATGTAGGCCCGTGTTCTGTCATCGCTGCCTCATCAGCGCTTATGACCGGATGGGCTCATTAGTGTTTATGACCAGACAGACATGACCGGACAGACCCATCAGCGCTTATGACCGGATGGGCTCATCAGCGCCTATGACCGGACAGACTCATCAGCGCTTATGACCGGATGGGTTCATCAGCGCTTATGACCGGACGGGTTCATCAGCGCTTATGACCAGATGGGGTCATCAGCACTTATGACCGGACGGGCTCATCAGCGCTTATGCTTATGACTGAATGGACTTATCAGCGGGTTATGACCAGTCAGGTTCATCAGCGCCTATGACGGGTCAGCATATGGTCACGTTCTTTGATTTTACATAGCAAATTGATAGATCTGTACTATGCTCCGAGCAAGATCTAGAGTGAATTCAGGTCCAGGTTCAGGAGTGAACAATGGACCCCTTATTCCCTACGAGAATCACAGAGTCACCGAGAGTCACCGAGAGTTGCCGAGCGTCACCGCGTTAGCTAAATGAAATGCGTGTGGCTGTTCTAAGTTGAAAGTCTGGCAAGGCTATAATAGGACAGTTGTGCGTGCGTGCGTGCGTACGTGCGTGCGTGCGTGTGGTATGGTGCGGGCGTCCGTGCGTGCGTGTGGGCTTTTACGCTCTTTGTGGCATATGGTTAGTTTTATTATAATGGTTCTTGCTTTATTAGGTATAATCACGTCGATTTAATTTAGATCCATTGCTGTGGCTATAACATATCCATGCCATATTGTAATAGTAGTAAGCGCTAGACAGAGACCCATTTGGATTGTTGCTGCTACCATCAAGGCACGCACATTGAAGATTATCATAGATTTAAGGAAGTTGAGTTCAAGGTGCCCGGTGTAAGGAAACAAACAATGATGGTCCAGGTGACTCTCATCTACATGTCAATCCGTATGTGATCAATATAGGTCCAGCAGTTTTAGCTATGCCCCGCCCATCTCTAGCTCGCGCACTCCCTGAATCTCAATTTCCAGAAGACAAATTAGTTTCACAATAGTCTATTAAATTGTAAAGACACACAATTCGTACGGCTTGGCGGACTATTAAGCGTTTATAACGGGCTAAATTACGTCATTTATGACGTAATTGATTATGACGTAGTTTATTATGACGTCATATCAATGATCTATAGATTTGAATGCTATCGGCTTCAATAATATACCAGATGCATTGTCTTGAAAAGGAAAGAAAACACTCAACGAACTTCGCTCATATTTTCTCGTGGGCAACTAGAGCGTGAAACACCCCGCGACAACGAGAGTGGCGTAACGAGTTTAGCGGCGCAATAATAATAATAATAATAATAATAATAATAATAATAATAATAATAATTCTGTATGATGCATAAACGAATACTTGCCTCTTTAGCACCATTAGCATCATTATGTTTGTACCAGTCAGGATAGTTAGCAAACACGTGTGCCTCTGGGTCAAAGCAATGGAACCGACTTCGTCCAAGGGTATCTGTAGAGTTCGCTGTTCGTACACCTAGTTTTTCCATACAGCGACCGAATTCTGCATCTTCAGCACCACCATCCTCCCGACACACACTTGCATTACCTTTATGGTAAAATCTAGATAAGGCTTCTTTGCTTAAAACGTATCCGCCGCCGCCACTATAGTATCCTTGTTTAACGATCACTTTGAAGTGATGGCCATAATACACAGGCTCTTTTGTATTTTTATCACTGAGGAAATATCGCAAATTTTCTAGAATAACGTATGTGTCATCGTCAGTCTTCATGAACCAATCTGCATCGTTATAATGGTGTTCATAGACATACTTAAATGCCTGCATGGTCTTTCCAGTCAAGTGATCTCGACCTTCCATAACATTCAGTCCAATTGTGGGAAATGAGGTGTTTGTTTCTGAGCTCATAAAAAGCAGGATATTACATCGTTTTCCCCACGTGGCCTTCACATGCTTAGCTCTCGTCTCTAGACTTTTAGGTTCTGTCATTACCCAGCATAAAACCCGAACATTATCCTTCAGTTTGTTAGCGACTGTGTCATCATCTGCAATAAAAAAAAAAGAATATACACATATTGAGCCCACATTTGCTCAATAGCCTACTATTTAACCGGCATTATGAACATGAATAATGTTTCACGATCACAGTAAAAAGAGTATATTACTTTGTGTTAGCAAGTCATTCACCATGCCTTGTCCTTAGAGTATTGGTAGGCCTATCAGTGATTTTCTGAGTACTATATCAAGATGTGTTAAGGTTTTTTACCACTAAGTAATAGGAATAACTCGTATTATTATATTTAAAATAAAATATCAACTGGATACTTGAAAATAACATAGAATTATATCATGAGAAAACAGCCATGGATCTCATGGACGTAAATAGATTCTTTCAATTTAATGCCTGGGGAGAAACCACAAAAGTCAAGATTCACTGATACGGACAGAGAGTTGACCAGACAGATATTGATTAAATAACTAACGCACCATCACCATCTGGTCACAGCGACCACCAAAGCACACATGTTACCCCTCAGCGCTGATGGGAGCAAGACACCACCATCCTAGGTCAATCATACAGGTCACTGGATGACATGCAAACAGCCTACCAATTTCACCATCAATAAAACCTGGTCAAGCATCAATAGTCTAGACATTTTAATGTGCCAGTCAAAACATTAAAATATCAAATAGTCTCAAATTCTAAAATGTAAACTTTCATCTGCAAGGGATTTGGACCAATTGTGCCAATTTAGCCAAAACGGTAATAGTAGATAGCAGCAGCATTAAACACCAGAGTTCACAAAGTATACCCCATTGTTTCTACATTAAATATTAACCATGGTAACTCTGGTCTACCAGACAATTAAGAGTTAATTAATTGTATCATAGTGATAAACATTGTTCATTATGCTAGTAAATCTACACTACAAGTCTGATATATTACGCTACGAATTAATCAATAATGCTCGAGTATTTAAAAGAATAAACTCATTTCAATGGTAATAATATATAGCCGCATGGAACCACATGAATCATGGGTAATGGAGAAATGACACGAAATCGAAATTCTATCGTGGCAGGCATACACAAACATACACAGAAATACGAGTATTTCTCTCTTTTTACAAGGGAAAAATTCACACCTGCAAATTCATCAAGCACCCGCATACAAACTCTATCAACAGCAAGTAATCATCATATGTACTCAAATGGTTACTTGGCGTCTGGAAACTAATACAAGAAATGATTTAATTTTATATATCCTAAATAGGACAAGTTACAAATATATCAGAAGAAAAATTCTTTATACTATCAAGTAATAGAAACTAAGCCTAAAGAATGAAATATAGGCGATATAATATGCAGAATATTTCATCTGACGCTGTCTAGGCCTATAATATGGTCAGTAACATATATTTCATCTGTTTAATCGCATCCGCATGTCAAAACAATAATGTCAGTAGACCCTATCCAAAGAGGAGGACCTTGGCTGTCTGTGTCTATAGCTCATACAGAGCGTAAACACATTAAACGTGTTACCAGTAAAAATCATTTCAATCATGTGAATGCCAGCACATACACTTCACTCTGTCAAGATTAAACTCACACCTGTCATTATGTGTGTTCGAGAATAATCATAAGCAAAGTCGTGAGAATAGCCTCGTTGTGTCTGACCTAACACCCAATAAGTGCAGCACATATCCAACAATCTGTTGACATCACTATCATAACTAAATATAACAAATAATCAATAAATGGTACACCTGTTAATCTGAAAGTCAAATTCAAGCTTCCATCATGGTGAACAATAATGGGCCGTTTGTCAACTTTTAATCACTGCTAACAAATTAACATTTCCCATCCAGATTGCCTGCCAGACTGATCCTATTAGATATGAATGAAATACACTGAACAGTTTGAAAGTGGAATTTAAATGGCAATGATTATTAGCCCAGTGAGGGGAGATTATAAGCGGACAGATAGTGATAACGCAAATAGCGAGCCACCAATATCCGGTCACGGTTACCAACAGAATCACACTCCAGAAGCTCTCCCGGGGTGGGGGTGGGGGTGGGGGGGGGGGAGTGCATAACTTTAGCACGCTCATTCAGTACAAACATAAACAAGCATACAGGTTACCTGACCAAACATAAACAAATCAATCACTCCAGCGATAAAAATCCGTTCAAGGATCTAGCAGTTGAGACGATTTCCTATGCTTGGTTGCGCTAGTAGGATGTTCAAATACCAGAAAGTCCAAAACCATGAAAGGCCAGCTGGATCTTTTAGGGATGGGGTGGGTCATTCGAAAATGGTGTCACCCAAACAGTCACTAAATATAGGTAGCACCAGCAGTTGGCATCACCATTCGCAATTTGCACACTATCAAATACATGGGGTTAATATAAAGTCTCAAACTACGCTAGATTACCATTATTACAAATGGTGTCTATTTGATGCTAATTAACTAATAGCATTCGAGTCCGTAATTAAGTATTGACGTGAATTATTATATAACTAGTTACAACATTAGAATTAAGTACATTAATGAAAACCTGATTCACTACTGTTCCAGGAGTATGCATTGAGACTGTAGATGCTCTGCCATCAGGACGCGCAGCAAGATATGTTTTCCATGCACTGAAGGGGCGATGATCAGCACCACCACTTCAATATTCGTCGGTCTACTGCTGGACGGTACTGACATGTTCCTGGAAGATGGTCAGTACTTGTTCGGCCGTAGCTTTGTCTATATCTGGGAGACTAAACGAGAGCACTTTCTGTATGAGCGCGTTTGCCTAAACTGTGGGGAGAGTCATGGCGCCGGCGGAGATGATGGATGTAATAGAGGCGTTGAGCATGAAATCCCAACAACAGCTGAGAAGGTAGCGTAGAGTGCCTGTGTCAGTCGTGAGGACTGCAGTGTCTAGGACATCGAGTATCTATATGAATAACGCATGGATAGCCATCTCTATTAAGAGGTTTTAAATGGCAGTCCAAAGAACCCTGATTTCTTTAGCTCATGTAATTGGAGGCTGATTGGTAACATCTCCCACTCCGTAAATGGTGATATGACTGAAGCCGGTGGTGCCTACCTTGAGATTTTCTTCATCCTGTTGGAATGAGCTCTGCGGTCTGAGTAGGTCCTTAATGAGTCCCTGTGCGTAGGATTCAGCCATCACCTTCATGGTACTGGCTTCATCATCCCCTAGCACACCGTGCATCATCGTCATGTCCTTTATGCCATTCCCTTATAAGTCTTGGCCTTGTTGATAGCTGATTGACATAGCGTATAAGTGTTTCTGACTAGGTCTCTGGCTGGGATGGTATCTCGGATCTCCCAAGGGTCTCCCTTCTCATCAAAGCCTATGAAGGAAATCAGAGCAACAGTGTCATCCGAACCAATCCGGGCATAGCCCACGTGAGCCAAGTCTCCAAGTTCTTTGCTTTCTAGGTCTGTGATTGACAGCGCCATGACTGTATGTATATTACTATCGTCAGCATGGATGACTTCATTTATGATACAAGGCATTGAATCTATATACAGTTCGGACCAGAACACGCGCCCATCGCATAGCAATCAACACTTAACTCATATAGCGTGAACAACGAACATTACTTGGAGGCCAACTAATCAAAACCTTAGCTGGACTCTGAACTCAAACAGTAATGGCTTACCTGTACATTAATTATTCATATAACTTTATTATCAAAATGTACAATACCGTGAATCTACACGTAGTTTCTTGTATTAATTAATGATCCGCTTATTTCGTAACTAATTGCTTAATTAAGACTTGTATTGATTTGAGTATTTGATTTTCTAGGGTGTTTGAATACGGGAAGCCTGAATATTCTCTTCTTGGGTCACTGTACATAATGCCTAAACTGCCACCATGGGAACGGTAGTCCAAGTGGGAGTCTACCGGTCGCTGAGAGCCTGTAACCATTGAGCTGTGGGTCGAAGTCATTCGTATCAGGCAGGCTTACAACAAGCTCATGGCGTATTCTCCCACCATGTAGTACATGTGAAACCTGAGACAGTTGGCAAAGAGGACAGCTTTGGGCATACCAGAATAGGAATGAAGCAAGCCAACCCCGACTTCACATCCTTCCATGGCACACCACACCACGAAGTTCAGCTGTTGGTTCCCGAATGAGAGGTTTGGACTGACCACCCAGGTGTGGGCGGCATTTGCCTTTTTGATGGTGATCGCGAGGTTGGTCAGCGATCGCGGATTGATAGTGATGTTGGTGTGGGACCGCCCATCAACTATGATGGAGATCAGTGTTAGGTCGGGTATGTCATCCAACAGGTCACGTCACTGGCTATTAAAGGGAGTACCCAGGAGGGGTGATTGGCTCTGGACGATTGTTCTCCTCCACCATCGTCTTTTCCCACAGTAAGACCTCAACTGGCTCATCATCTGTGATGTTCTGCTCAGACTCATCATGCTGTTATAACTCTCATGTGGTCTCCTCCAGCAGCCTCTCCCCTCTTGCGCCACTTTATAGTCCCGTCGTCTTCTTGACATGCTGGCGTTCTGTTGATACCACCACTCCTGTTGTAGTCGCTCCCCTTATTGTTGGCAGATCTGCGAATGTCGGGTTCCCTGGTCATTTAGCACTATTATCTCTGCCAAGAAGTGGCAGTCCTCTATCGGGGTGGCCAGCATCTCTCCAAAGGTACACTATGTCTAGTATGCTATCATGTTGACTGATGATCGTATATCATTGTCTCTAAATAGATGTTGACAGCTCCAAAAGGCGTAGCAGCGCAAAATCAAAATGAACATCAGACATACCATCTTTTCTGGCATACAGGGTAATGGTGGAGCTGTCAAACATATGGTTTGCAGGCATGAACAGATTGAGGCTGATTGCGTTCCACATGTTTCTGTTTGCTTCTGGTAGATATTCTATCACGTTTAGCCCGACTTCTGTGAGTTGTGGTAAGCATTGCCTGGAGGTGGATGTAAAACATTGGCATGTATGTAGGCGGTGGAGCGCTGAGGACCCATTCTACACGGTACTGTACCACCCGTCTACCTACTAGAGATGGTCTGATCACGTTTTCTTCAGCCTGAAGTAGCAGTCGGATAATTACCATGACTATTTTCTTCGTTTAAAACCAATATATAAGATAGAGTCGATATATACTCACTCAACAGGTCTTGCTGACCTTGTGGACGTGTATGATATTGATGCTGCCAAGATTAAAGAAAGTGACGGCAAGTCATTCAGTATGAGGCAGACTCGAAGACTTTCACTCTTCATCCCATTGCTGCTGATGGAATTGAGCTACTAATCGATCTGAAAGATGTCGCAGAGACATGTCTGGATCGGGATAGGAATGGTAGCAAGGTTGTGTTCCGCTATGACATCCCAAAGAAGCTCATCCTCGAGCCCCTGATAGATCAGTCATAGGACGAAGTGGAAGATGCCAACATCTTGAATGCTGACCTCGGCGTTCACATCGTAGAATTGACTGCGAAACACACCCACAGATGTTGCATGATGGTGTGCTGTTGATATTGGCGATGCATCTGCATATAGTCTTTGAGTAAAGTGAGGTATAGTATCGTGGTGGGCCTGGTGGTAAATGACAGCCTTGGATCCCCATTTATAAGCCCCCAGTATCCATTGAACTGGATGTCTGAAAGCTTTATAACCATGAAAGCTTTATAACCATAGCTCATCTTTCGTAACATATATAGGGAAGAATCGCACAACCCTAGTGGGACGAGTCATAGGGTTGGGGTCATTGGAGGAAGGCTTCTGCTGCGTCACCCCTTTGCTGTACAAGAAGGTATTAATATTCAAGAGGGCATCCTGCGGATAGAAGCTGTGTCGCACTCCTCGAAGGCATATGCCTTAGTGAAGCTACTCGAGCGTGTCGGACTAATCAGTCCACGGACAACCCATATCGTGATAGTACAGCGTATTCTAGCTGCTGGTAGAATGAAGCAGTTAGCACCTGCCCATGATTGGATGAAGATTAGTATCGTGGCTGATACAGGGCTCGATCTGATGCAGATTTATCTCGATGGGTTCACTATGTTTAAGTTAACACTGCATATATAGGCCCCAGATGCTGGTTCTACCAAAGACAACTATGATATTGAACGCCAAATGGGCACACTTCCGAGATGATCCCCGTTATAACCCCAAGCGTGACTATCCGCGGGAAAACGTATATGACTGCTTTCATCCCCGTGAAGATGTTGACTCTGTCTGCCACTTCTACAGTGGGGCAAGGGTGGAGCGAGGTTGTACCTGCGGGGAGGTACCCGCTCAGCACAAGATCATCTGTGTAACGTATGAACACGCTAGTGTCTACAATGGGGCATATGGCAGACACTTTAGCATTCTACCGGGAGAGTGTTGTCAGGCATCTGGGAAAACCTATGGGTAGTTCATTCATATCGATGCGACACCGGCAAGGCCTTCATGTTTACTAGATTCAGTGATGGTCCACTGACACCTACAAGGCGGTCAACGGTCACGGGGTGTGCCCATGGATAAAGAGGGTAGTGGCAGCCACAGATCGTGAAATGGAAGCACTCAGAGGGCGCTGGTATCAACATGATGTTCATGTACGTGAAGGCCTTTTTGATTGATATATGAGAGATGCGCGTGGCCAGAGGAGGTGGCTGATCCATGTATGCAGAGGCCCTCTCTCCCACTGCACCCGCGATGACCTGGGTTGGGTGGATTGCCTGCGGCGCCCTCCATCCCACTGCACCCGTGATAACCTGGTGTGGGTAGAGTGTCCGCAGCACCATCCCTCACGCCCTCCCTCAAACTCTCTCTCAGGGAGCTCCGTGTGAGACAGAGGTGTTCTAAAGTGCCTGAAAATACATGTACGTTAAGTTGTCGTTGTGTATATAAAATGGCAATTCTTTATGTATGCTTACGCGAAGTCGATTCTGTGTACATAAAGAATTGGCCATTTCTATATGTACTTAAAGTCGATTATGGACTTCTCCCTGTTGCTGTTGGTGTTGTTGTTGTTGTTGTTGTTGTTTGTTGTGTTTTATTGGGCTTCTCAACAATTATTTATAAGTCCAAGGCCAGATTCATGCAATAGCGCACAAGAAGAAATATCACACATTAGCAAACTAATAACTTATTTAGGGCGACTGTCTGTCCGGATTTATCCGGGGAAAATGCGGATTTTTTAACAGGCCTCCAGATTTTGGGACATTCTGTCAAATATCTGGAATATTCATGAAATAATTAATCTGTTACCAGTTTTCGTTTTATATAGCGCAATTTCAACCATATTCAATATAAATTTACATAGAATTATCATAAATAATATTAACTGACAAGTTATAGTTTAAATTGATGATTATCATTTATATGGATTTCTACATTCTCACATATGCAAACGCTGGAAGCACGCTTGCGTCCGAAAAGGGCAAAGTGTGCGATCTCCCGTTCGTCCAAATGTGTTTTCGATAAGATACGATTCGATTTTATTACACCCTGGTCATTTGTACACTGATATATGCGGAGAATATATAACATTAATCAGGCCCATGTGTATATGGAGGAAGCATTATACAGGTCATTATCAACAGTAAACATCATGCGGTTGTTGTTGTCATCGTCGTAATAGTCGTCGTCTTCGTCGTTGTCGTTGATGTTTTTGTTGCTTTCGCTGTTGTAGACTGTTGTCTTCTGTGTAGTTGTTGTTGTCGTCATCATTGTCGTTGTCGTCTTCATTGCCGTCGGCCTTCCTATCTTTTCCTTGCTGTTGTTGTTGTTGTTGTTGTTTTGTTGTTGTTGTCGTCGTCGTCGTCGTCGTCGTCGTCGTCGTCGTCGTCGTCGTCGTTGTTGTTGTTGTTGTTGTTGGTTTTTTTTGGTCTTTAAATTACTGAAGAATCAACTTGACAAATTTGCAGTTTTCTTAGCAATCCAGGGGCTATGTTCTCGAAAGCGTCATTGCGCTTAACGATATATACACCTGTGCAAAAGTTAAGCACCACCCTATTTTTACGCACATGCGAGGGTATATTCATGTGCTATGAAGAAAGCAATAGCATAAACATTTATGTACCCATCCATCTTAGTGCAAGAGGTAATAATGCAACTAGAGGAATGCTGATTATGATGGTGGGGAAACACTGTATGTTTTTGTTTGAACTTGAAAACGAGGCCTGAATATGGTTACGTTGACACAACTGACAACTATTGCCCTACAGTTGACACACGTGGCTAGATTGTCATTAATGGTGTCTGAAAACGAAGTTTAACATCTGTGCACGAGTTTGAGACTGTCATTATTAATACCGGGTATATCCACCTTGTGCCTGGATGACGGCCTGGACACGACGTCTCATGCTGGTCACCAACCGACTGATACGCCATTGTGGTATTCGTTGCCATTCAAGATGGAGTGCGTCTGTTAATTCCTGTAGGTTCTGCACAGGAGGATCCCTCCTTCTCACCATGTTTCCCAGAATGTCCCAGATATGCTCAATAGGGTTCATGTCAGGGCTCCTTGCTGGCCATGGTAGGGTTTCGATGGCACTCTGGCGGAGGTATTCATGCACAGCTCTAGCACGATGTGGTCGGGCGTTGTCATCCATGAATATAGGGTGGGTTCCAGGTGCATGATTTACAAAATGAGGGACCACAACTCTATCCAGTATGGAATCTTGATATCTTTGTCCATTTAGTGTTCCAGGTACAGTCAACAGATCCAGCTTACAATCAAATGAGATGCACCCCATATCATAACGGAACCTCCACCAAATGGAACTTCTTCCATGATGTTACGTTGGTCGTACGCCGTGCGTCTGGACCTCCATACACGAGTTCGACCATCTGTGGCATGAAGCAGGAACCGACTTTCATCGGACCAGTGTACCCGTCTCTAGGATCTCATGTTCCAGTGTCTTCTTTCGTTGCACCACCTCAGACGCTCCTCTTTGTGGTGTGCAGTGAGGAGAGGACGTCTGACAGGTCTCCTAGCTTTCATGCCAGCAGCATACAGTCTCCTTTTGACGGTAGACATTGACACTCTATTGCGTGTTTCCCATTGCTGGCTGAGCACTCTGCTGTTGGTATATGGAGATCTCCTAACAAGGCGTACTAGGGCTCGATCATCACGGGCAGTAGTCTTCTTCGGTCTTCCAGATCTAGGCCTGTCCTTCACCTCGTTAGTTTGCCCATGTTTTGCAATCAAACGACTGATTACAGTATGGTTAATGTTCAGCTGTCTGCCAATCTCTCTGCATGACATACCAGTGGTATGCATGCCTATGATTTGCCATTTCACACGATCACTTAACCTTCGTCTTGCCATAGCAGTTCACAATCAAGAGCTAATTCTCTATGTACAAATAAACCACGGTCATGAACACAAAATTCCTAATCTTGTCGCCTAAATCTGTATGTAATGTTCTACACCTCAAACTGGACTTTTACATAACTGAACACGTGTGCTGTTTCCCGCCACGCACGGACATCAAGCGGCGTGAAGTCATGCATGCATGTGAATTTCGTACTTGGAATTATGTCAGCTAACGCGGGGACAAAAAGTATGGCAGCCTAGTTGTACCATCATGTTTCTACATTCTATTGTTTTTGCTGGTGCTTAACTTTTGCACAGGTGTATAGTTAAGGAGTCGATCCCGAAATTCTGCTGAGCTCAAACTCGTCGCTAAAATAGTTTTCTAGTAACGACGTCGTCAATTTGCCGATAGCTCATACCCCACTTTTAAGATGTCGTCTTGGGGATTTTGGTCGTTATCTTGGCGTTGATTGGCATACATGTAAGCGACATTACTTTAGACGAGGTTTCTAATGTAACAACGTGTTAGGAATGGCTGCGGCGTATTTGGAAATTTTGCGGATTCAGCGAGATTTGAGACGACGACGACATCAAGTACCAAGAGTGATCCGTGACAGGCGAAACCCTATCGACTTCATGACTGATAGGTGTCTGGTAGAGAGGTATCGACTCGATAGAGATGCAATATTGTACCTCTGCAATGCACTTCAGCAAGATCTTCAGAGACCGACATGTCGATCGTCAGCATTGCCAGTATCAATTCAAGTTGTGGCGGCACTGCGATATTTTGCTACCGGGAGTTTTCAGGCAGTAACAGGCGATGTGCATGGTATTAGTCGTTTTTCTGTGTCACGGAGTGTCCATACCGTGGCATTTTCAATTCTGAATAGGCTAATGAACACACACATCAAATTTCCTTTTGACCCGGCTGAAGTCCGTGCTACTAAAGAAGCATTCTACAATCTAGCCAACTTTCCAAACGTGTATGGTGCACTGGATGGTACACTAATTCCTATAAGAGGTCCCTCAGTTGACGAACATTTATACTTCAGTCATAAAGGGTTTCACGCCATCAATGTTCAGTGCGTTGTAGCAGCAGATGGGCGTTTTCTGGACGTTGTTGCACGGTGGCCAGGTGTTAGCCATGACGCACTAATATGGCGAAACTCTGAACTGTCACATCAGTTTGAGCAAGGGAATATTATGGGAGGATGGTTGCTAGGGGACTCTGGCTATCCATTATTACCTTGGCTCCTGACACCCATTCACAACCCCGTCAATAGGCCACAGCGAGCATATAACAGAGCTCATAAGACAACAAGATGCTCCTGTGAGAGAGCGTTCGGTGTATGGAAAGCTCGGTGGCGATGCCTGCACAAGTCAGGTGGGTCCATGATGTTCGCACCTGAACGTTGTGTTAATGTGATTACTGCAACAACCATCTTAGAAAACATATGTAAAGAACGGCATCTACCAGCGCCGGAATTTGACTTTGTAGATGCGAATGCGGAAGGCGAACCAATAGAGGAGGGCCCAATGAATGAAGATGGTATCAGAACAAGAAATCGCATAATACAAACTTATTTCAACAATTAACGGTATGTAGACATTTTCACTGTGTTTAACTCTTTCACGTATGCGCCGGCCAAAACCGACCTATGTAGTGGTCTTATGAAATACTCATTTAAATGCCGAACGAAGACTATTTTGAGATTTTACAATCGGAATGACTGACTCGATAAACGAGCCAGTCATTCCATTGGTACAATTTGAAAAATAGTTTCCGTTTGGCATTTAAATGAGCATTTCTCTCTTCATTAAAGGGTTAATGCGTATCGTATGTGAAGCTAACACCAATCCGCCCACCGACTTAGCAATGTTTAGGAATTGGTATTTGCTGACGGCATACTCTGTATACTCACGCATAAATAGTTCTAAGATTGATACCTTCTTATTTGTATGAAAACGGGAGTAATTGGTGATAGCAATTATATGGTTCATCACGAAAACCACCAGCAACACCACCCACCAGCGCCATCGCATACCATCAGTAGCACCAGCACCACGACACCCCACCCCACTACATATCTATGGCAGCAACAAATCACAGTCAAAATAGTTTAACAATAATTAACCGCATAGCACGGTCATTGTCTTTAAATTTAGCTGGGAAAGTCAATATTTAAAGGGTTAAAATATTCCTGTTCTCGGTGTAAAGTTTAACTGTTTTTACCAGATGTATGATTTGGTTGGAGGACCTTGCATGTATGGTCTGATAAATATCAACTACGGTGTGGCGAAAAAATGACCATCCGCATCATTAACCTGCATGTGTTTGCTGGGCAAGTAAAATACCATCTTATTAATACATTGTATTATAATACTTGTGTATTTGAGCGCGTACATTTAATAAAATTCAAGATAACGATAAATTGAAGTACCATTTTCATTATTATCGATTTCAGCTCCGCGAGGTGGACAGTGCTGTTGAACCAATTGATGCAGCAATGCAAGTTTTTGCTCCTCGATAGCTAGTCTCTGTTTCTCAACGGCCAGTCTTTCTTCTTCAAGGAGCAATCATTTTCGCTCTATATCCAGTATCTCAAGACTAGCATCAGAGCCTACATCAATAACGTTCCCATTTGTGGGTGCAGCTTTACGTTTGCTAGAAAAAGTGCACAATCAAAAATCTGTTAATATAAACCACATTTAGGCATTTGTACTTTACCGCCTTTTAAATTTAGTCAAATAGGTATTACTAATGGAGTTTGGGAGGTGGTAATTTTCTAATTTTATGTAGAGGTTTGAAAATATTATCGCTTGGATCATTATCCCATGCGTTTTGAAAAATAGGGATATTGTAATCAGTGGCGACGCCACAAGGGGCACAGCTCCCCCTCTACAAAAATGTGGATGATATTAAATGATGTCACCATTTAATGGTCTCTGCCTGTTTAATATACACTGTATGGAAACAAAATCTTTAAAATGTCCCCAGGTCTCCCCTAATTAATTGCGGACAAAGATGCGACAAAGATGTCTACAATAACAAAATGATACAAGCACATGTTCCACCTTCTCAGCGAAAAGCCGATTCCTGAATTAAATGACCCCCTTATGCCACGTGCATGTACATTCCCATGAACTAATGTTTCAACTGACGTTGTAGTTGCCTGCTTCCTAAAGTTTTTGAGGATGGATTGAAATCTCAATTTGACCAAGATTTTTTTATCTCTACCCTCTTTAACTAATTAACACCACAACACACATATGCATGGGCGCAAGCACATATTCATCTGGGTGGGCTTTAGCCCCCACAACCCCCCCCCCACCCAGAAATCCTAAATTTGGCCTAATTTTGCACAAAACCACACTTTTTAGCCATCAGCCACCTAGAAAAAAGACGTGGTGTTTGTCTAATGAACACAAGTAGTGCACGCACGCACGCACGCACGCACGCACGCACGCACGCACGCACGCACGCACGCACGCACGCACGATGTGTACTAGGACATGCCATTCATAGTAGCCACAATTTATGCTAAGTACCTCGCAGATGGAATGCGGCGACTTTGATTACTAGCTTCTTCAGTTGTGCCCTCGATGTTTGGTTCATCACCAGACTGCGTGTTATCAATTGTGGGCTGAACCGAAATGGATTCATCTGCCTCGTCAGCGATGGCAGCGTCGACAATCACAGCCTCGACAATTGGTGGGTCCGCAATGGATTGCTGAACAGCAGAGGAATTAGCTGTTGCGGAGGACGTAGATGGGGTATTACACGCCTGCGATAGTGTATCTATTCCATTGATAATGCCCGAAACAGCTGTCTCACCAATTACTTCAATTACTTTATCCTCAATCGGACTGAGAACAATGATTTTTCCACCTCCGCCAGTTTTCTTCTGTGTTTTACGTCGATTTTGTTCTTTTATCTTAACAACAGAGGACCAATCTCTCCATTTTCTATGTACCTCGTCAATAATTCTGCGAGTATTCGATACTGCATTCACACTCGATGTTACAGCTTTCCAAGCATCTTTTTTACTTTCGTTCGTGATGACATCGCTAAACTTTTGGAAAATGATAGCTCGTCGACAGGATACAGCATCGACTAGAGCTTCCAATTCGGCGGATGAGAATTTAGGCTTTCGTTTACGGTCTTCAACATGCTCCGTATCCGACATTGTGTATACAAACTAACATTAAGATCACAAATAGAGTTATGTGAATGCACGATATTTGCCGATTTTATTTTCTAACGACAATGTGATTTCAATGAAAACGACATGCAGTGGACGAAGTGTTAACGAAAGGAAATCGACACCTTCGTCTAACTATCGTAACCATCGTCGCTAATGCACCGTACGACATCGTTATTGATGTCGGTATAGAGGAAATAACGACGCTTTCGAGAACATGGCCCCTGGTTTATTATCTGAAAAAGCTCGTAGTTTGGGCGTGTAAGCCCCCAACCCCAACAGAAATATTCAAAGTTCTTTTCTTTCGCTTTGAAAATAATCACACTAAATACGTAGTGGTATTCTCCGGGCAAAACAATCATGATAAGCTGGTCGTCCTGCTTATTTATTTTAAGTTATTTTAATTTAGCAATCGTTTCGTTGTGCTCCTTGACAACATAGCCTATATGTTACAGTGTTGTCCTTAAATCTTATAAATATAAATAGATCTAAATGAATAACATCTCTTTTTATTCTGCCCTGAGTGGCATCTTTTCTTACCCGTGATACATTATTCTAAATGAAACGAGAGTAATGGTGACTGAGAAAAAGAGTTCCAGGAGGTGTTGTTCTTTGCAGGTTATGATTCGACCGACGCCCTATTCATCCCACCACGGGACTTTGCGTCCACCCTTTCATTTAGTGATGCCGTTAGACTTCAAATAAATGTGTACAATTGCATGAATGTTAATGATAATCGATACAGAGAGAATGTAATGCTTTTTAGCATAGTAGAAGCTTTGGAAGCAGCAGTCAAATGGACCTTTCCAAGTTTATCCATCGATCATATGATATGACGCCATAACCAGCTAAGTGACGTGTATGCTGACGTCATAATCATCATGTCATAAATTATTCTATTTGTCCCGTCACGTTGTACGAATTGTATTTTTCAACAATTTAATAAACATGCTGCTGAATATTTTGAAACTAATTTAACTGGACGCTGCTGCTGCCATAGGCAGCGACAGCGCCCAGTCAAATTAATTCCAAGCTCAGAGATCGATCGATCCCAACACGAGCGAGGTGTGGGTGGAGCTTAGCTAGAGATGGGCGGGGCATAGTAATAATGGTTGAGCAAACGGTGAATAAACTCATTAAGCTCAACACATGTCACCTAATGCAATGCAAATGTCCTGGATTTGAGAAAAATGTAATCGTACAAAACGGATTTAAATGTATCCTGGCTCATTCCGTATGTATCATCCTCTACTTGATCGGAGCCCACACACCAATGTGTCGTAAATATAAAATATAAACTTTGAAAGTTCATCAAATTGTAAATTATCACAGTGAAACAAATCAAAATGTCAATGTTTCCAATTCATATATAACGCATACAGTCTCTGCCCATATACATTTGGCAAATTATTACAATGCTTGCTTTTCTGAGAATTGAGGATATATGTTCTACCACAGTGACCATCATGGCAGAGTTGCCTCCAGATAATCTCAATTTGATGACAGAGATCCGGTATATCTGGGATTGTATCAGTAGTGTGCAGTCGATGACCTATTGGCTAACAGACGGACATCTCTGCAAAGCAGCATCCACGTGTGACAACCTAATCCTCGATTTCATTCTGAATGTTGCTGATGGACAAATGAGGTCTTCCAATATAATGTCCAGTGGCATGGCAGTAAAACAACGTTTTCTTTGTAAGTCATGGTTGACGTAACTCGTGTGTCCACCATTTATCTACTGCACCTTTGATAATTTCCTTTCATTGTTGTTTACTATGAGACTGATTTCGTAGGTCCTCCAATTCTCCCCTACAGGCGAATTTAACTGATTTTGATGTCTGAAGGTTATTCACGCGTATCCGCTTTCTGTTATGCTTGGCTTCATTTTATGTCCCGTTGCATTAATTATTTTTAGCGAGCTATTCCGTGTACTGTATATATATTTATATATATATATATATATATATATATATATATATATATATATATATATATATATATATATATATATATATATATATAGGGCGGGCGTGGCTAGAAATGGGCGGGGCATATCTATAAATGGATCCCTCTGTTACTCACCGTGATGAAAGTGCTCGTCTTTAAACTTGATCTCATTCATAGGAACTTTGATATGTTCGTTCAACTCTTCGGGGACATGACTTCCTTCCCATGTCAGAAGAGATTCGTTGTGACGCTGGAAGAGGCCGTGGTGATGTTCAAGGTCTTCTGGAAGTAAATCAGTTAGAGCGATAGATGTGTAACTAGTGTCGTTGACTATTCGTACGAAATATATAATCCCTGCTATAAATAACAGCGCGACCATGATATTGAAAATTCTAATCCGAGAAGAAACCATGGCTGTAGCTAAAACACTTCTGTCTCTTCATTGAAGCTTAGGTGTCCACGCCACTAGTCTAATCCGATAACAATACCATTTCAGTATCGGGCTGGTATCGGCCCAGCATCGGATCAGTAAGCTGTGTTATCAGAGATAATATGTGCAATAAATTCATCACTTCTAGCCACTGCTATGAAGACGGTCGATGAACGTAGCAAAAGAAGATGATGAAAATGACAATCACGATAACAAAACGATAAAAAAAATAATGGCGATATGGCAATAATCAAAATATAATGATGATAATATAAAAAATAATGTTTAGTTACAATTAGGAAATGAATACTACTGATAATATTGAGTCCAAAAACATTTCACGTGTTTAAACATAAACTCTCTAGCGTGGTGCAGTCGGTGAATATGAAGTAGACACTAGCTAGCGGCGTTATCATATACATCAATCCTTTAACCCCTTAAATCTGTTAAAGAAATGTAAATTTTCTCAACTCTTTAACCCTTAAATCTGTTAAAGAAATGTAAATTTTCTCGAAGAAAATGTCCATTTGCAGACCAGTGGTACGTTTTCAAAAATAGTCTTCTCTTGGTCTGTAAATGGAAATTTCCCAAGACCAGCGCAGAAGGCGTTTTTGTGTGATATGAGTGTTAACGGGTTAATGGTAACAAGAAAAACAAACAAGAAGCTAAACAAGAAGCAGGTATGTCTCTGCTGTGCTCAGCCAAGTGAATAGGCCATTTGTTCATATTTTATATGTGGGCAGTTTTATTGCATAATAGCACACTTGTTATACACAATTATATATAGTTTAAAGGATGTCGCCTGCCTAACTGTACATACGTTACCACTGCGTAGCACACTCCATGCAGAAAGACAGAAATAAGATACGCCTTGCTAAGCATGCCTAAGAGATGGATCCTTATACCAGATTTCAGTTTTTTTTAAACCTGCAATGATTACTGACCCATGTAAATAATAAAAATTTTGCATACATACCATTGTGACTGGTTATATATGTATTGATACACACGTTACCAGTATATTTACATATCAGATATAACACCAATTGCTATGATTAAACTATATATGGAGAGAGTATAACATATTTACTTTATTTTATCATAGAATATGCTTCAATTATTAGTTAATGCATTTAATTTCACATCAATTTTAACTAATTGATACATACGTTACCAATACATACAATACTAACAAGCACAAACCTAAACTAAAATAGCTATAACATAACTCTGTATTAAGAAATGTTCGTCTGCTAGTCATTTTTATTATTACCAACACGTGCTTATGTCTTTGCGCATCGCAATTTTGATGAATTAGAAAATTTATAACATCCAATGAAAGTGACCAGAAAGCAGGGTACTTATGCGTTATTATAATTAACAATAATCTGTTATATGTGCATAGTAATATTGATTTAATCAAGGCGAGTTACTTTAATGATGAACAGTGTATTGTATGTTACACACACACACGCACGCGCGTGCGTGCGTGCGTGCGTGCGTGCGTACGTACGTGCGTGCGTGCGTGCGTGCGTGCGTGCGTGCGTGCGTGCGTGCGTGCGTGCGTGCGTGCGTGTATATATGATGGGAAATACATACGTTACTATAGGTAACGTATGTATCACATAGTAAGCACTCACATAAATCAATGGATGAAGGCTATTTTTACATCTTGACTTAAAAATTAACATTTCTCTGGTAGCCTATGTAACGTTTGTTTCAGTTCTAATTCTCTTTGCTATTTAAATGCTCGTGTTAAAGGACCTATAATTTAGAATGGCATACGTGGTCAATTTTATTGAAGCGAGTGGTAGATAGTTATCGATAACATTTATTAATTGGTAAATAAATTCAAAGAATGTTTGCAAGATATTCGTGGTTATTATAGATATTTATATCCTGTTAGAATATTATTTTCTAATGCTGTATGCTACAAAGGAACGTCATATAGTTTAATAACGTAAGTATGATGCATACGTTACTTAAACAAATAAGATCCCAAACTGCCAAACTAGCTTCTGTAGTGATGCCGAAGCCGGCGCCATGGCGTGGACATGGTAACAGAGGAAGCAAAGGCCAAGACAGGGTGTTTGGGGTCCTCAAATTTTGATTGTCTAGATGCTCTCAGAGAGCATCTCCTTCACTACTGTAGCGCGGATCGACCAGGCTGGTACTGGCCGTCCCAGCCAAGCTGGGTACGGGCCGCTCGTCTTGGATTCGTTCCCAAAAGCGCACCCTCTGGGTAGAGCAATAAGGGTGTATAAGCCTATACGAGAAGCATTTCGTCAAATCTAAACATAGAGCCGTAGCTTCGTGCTACTATCTCGCTCCCGTTGAGCGTAGATCTCGCGAGAACACGAATGGATGACACGTGTGTCGAGATTGGGAGCGAGTGTGTACCTGTAGTGTACCGAGTTGGTACTCGTAAATATCCATAATTTATTTATTTTCGTCGTTCTTGGCATTAATCAAGATCAGGATTTGACGAGTTTTTCAAAACTGCAAACCATTTTAAAATCGGTCAAAAGATGGCCGAGTTATCATCGAAGCTCCCAGTCAAAATATACTTTGAATATCGCTATAACATCGTAATCGCGTATATATACATAGCTAAATACACAGTGATTTGTGTACACGTGACCTACTATGTCACTACACATATCTATACATATCATAATACATAGTTATGTGTGTATACGTCACAGTATTCTAGCACGCTGATTGGTTGGTACGGCGATCTCTGGTTGGTTCAGGCAGCCAGCTCTGACGTCCCAGAGAGTATAAAAGGGGTGAAATTCGAAGATCAGGAGCATCGTCAGCGTGGAGGCCGAGAGTCTAGAACTGACTGTGTGGACTAGACAAGTGACCCGGAATACCTGTGGATAAGAATGATACAGAACTTCCACCGCGGTTACTGAGTTCACCCACACCTAAAAGCAGTACTCGGCTAACCCGCATTACATACAATTTTGGATGCTCCCTGGACGGCCATCAGGGAGCAATAATAAACTAAAGTTATGGTTCCCGTTTCCGAACACCTACAAGCGGAACATTTTACGGAAGGGTCCTTGTGACCCGTTATGTGAATTCTACATAATGTAGAGCAGCGATGTTTCTTGGTGGATGACTCGACGGATCTGCCCACCAAGCGAAAGTGGACTTCAACCACCGCACTGCATGTCGTGTGGCCACCTTTATAATTTTTTGACTGCAGTCGAGTAGACTTTGCCTGATGCGCCACAAGAGCTATGCGATGCACTCCGCACCGTGTGCCTCTATATGTACGTGCATTAATTACATTTTTATAAGTAACCCTCTCTGTTAATTGGTTATGATTAACTTTTATACTTCCGTCACCGGACGGAGAACTTTCTTCACACCGTTTAAATCCTGATTTAATTATAGAGATGATCTAGTAGACATTACCTCATTGCTCTGTTTCGCTGCCCTGAGTTTGTACCGTATCATCGTGGAGTCAGCATGCGGAGACCCATCTGCGGAAACCAGCTGCAGAGATCTGAATTCGGAAACCTCCATCCTCAGGGAATGTGTCGACTCACGCTACGTGTATGTAGCACCTCAATTTAGGTAACATAGTAGCCTGTACCATCCAAGTAACAACTAGGTACTCAAGTAACTATACCTATTATATTTTATCGTCATAATTCTCGTCCGTATAAGGTACTGATGACTAACAGGTACCGTACCGGTCTTAGGACCGCAATTTATGATTTCTTTATTACTGTGTATATTATCTTGCTTACTGTGGGTGCCTTGACTAACCTCACCATTATAGGTTACTGACCGTAATATACTTACTACGTCATTTGAATCATTCTGTAAAACTGTGATATTGTTCTATTGTAATGGTTAGTTATGTATATGGCAGTTAGCCATTCAGTTCATATGTTTTGCTTAGTTGTAGAAAGACTTGGACCGCAGTATGCTAGGAAATACTATACAGCAACAATATACACATCACTTATTCCCGCTGCCAACAATTTTACACTGAGGTCGCTGACCATGCTCTGGATATTTGAGCCAGGCATGCTACCGACCGACCTGGCTATTCAGCTCAATAGAATATGTTAATAGTGGCTAGGAACAATTTCCTTCATTAGGAGACATACAGTGCATGCCTCTTTTCCGGCTGTTGCGGTAATCTAACCCCACACTCCGGCAAGGTTGTGTAAAATTAGCCAAATACATATAGGGCCTCATATTTATCAAGTTATTGTCTCTTCCCATGATCCACCAAGCCGTCAGGCTTTTTAATTGTTTGGATAACCCCACCCGCACGTTGGACTGATCTGACTCTGGGAAACTATCAGAGGATTCCGTGTAGTGATGGGCAACGTGTGGGTTCACATACATCTCCCCTGTATTCTCGGATACTTATTAGTTAGACACTTTGCCAAAGAAGGAAAGCATTGTAAAAACATGTAGTTATTATTATTATTATTATTAGGATGATATTTTATTCCCGGCTTGCAGTGCATATTGCGCATGTTGGAACTTAAACCTAATGACAGGTCAATAGTCAGATCCAGAGGACTGGTAACGGATGAGACGCGCATCCCGCCCCCCCCCCCCCAACTCGTTGTAGTGTCTGGGCAAGATTTTGGAATCTGGTACGCCCGCACGGGAAGGCCACTAGCAGTGGATATTCATCTCTCTACCCCCACCATAACACTATGTCAGTCATTAAATTTGCTTGTGTAAAATGTAGCCATCTTCCGGTGATGTTTTATGTGGTTACGGCGCAGGGTATCCAGATTCTCACCCAGTTCGGATATGTTGCAAAGTAACATGTATGCTACTATCCATGGAGGTAGATGCTTGCTAAAGCAACCCATGGGAAGCGGAGCGTCTGCGCCAGTTGGATAGTCATATCTAATGATAGGTAGGAATCTCTGCCACTTGCGGCCTGAACTAGTTCTTGTTTCTAACATCTACATGGTAGGTTAGGAATAGCAGAAGGCCCGCATAAATAAAAGCGGTACCCACCAATACAGTATCTTAGAATAACATAAGATGGGGACGTGTGAATCTCCCGGGAGTCACTCGTCCCGTCGTCACGTAAACCAGTATGCATCACGTTAATTATATTTTCACTAGGATGGTCTTTTTCCCTAGCATTTTTGTTGAACAAAAGAGTGGCCCTTTTTGCCCGCTCTTTTCCTCCACTTTGGTGTCGAAGGCATTTTTCTGTGATGGAGGCCCGCGTGAGGCACTTGCTTCTCGCATAGGTGAGATATCCTGGATGGAGGTCCACGTGAGGCTACTACCTCTCGCACCATTAGAAAATCATCTAGGTGATGGAGGCCCACCTGAGGCACTTCCCTCTCGAAATGACAGGAATCTCTTTAATCGCATGGTGAAGGTATAATAGCTTATATTAAGTTAAAAAGTGACCTCTTTGTGCAGATGCGTCCCATGCGGAGATACCTCTGTGGATTTACGAATCCATGTGGTACCTCCAGCAACCGCACATGCAAAGTATACCAGCTAGCTCTACTTTATGTATTATCATTATATGCTCATAAACTGTCAGACGATCCACCTTGTTTTACAAATAGTTACTTCTTTGTCTCTATAGTTTATTCTCCATAGTTGTAAATTAACATGGAAAGACATACAGGTGACACCAATAGCTGGGATACTACCGTGCAGTTCAATCTCAACGGCAATGGTCGCACGGCCCCACCAGAATAATTGAATTCCACCAGCCTTAGGAGCAGGTCTATGTACTTCGTGGAGCAACGTCACGTGGGATCAGGAACCCCGAGACTCGGAGCTAGCCAGCCCCCTGATTCGTCATGCACATGTGGTGCGACGGCCGAGCGATTCATACCAGAATGACCCGATGGAACCCCGCGAGCTAAAAGTGGCACCCGATGTAGGGCTCGAAGAACAAGTAGCGAACTCATGCCAACACCATTCAGCGAGCTTAACTCACCATCCACAGACAGTCAGCGATCCCTCGATCTAGAAGTAGCTTCGTACGACGGATGTGGTATTCGCATGCTCACCGACTATGTACCAAATCCACCAGATGCAGGACAACCCGCACCACAAAGACAAATGTTCTCGCCCATAAGTGAGGGGACCTTCTGCGATGCCTCACAAGCGGGAACAGACTTCTTAACCTTATCAGACATCCACGATAGGCCAATATCAACAGGGCCAGACCATGGACGATCTCGACAAAGACCCCAATGGGGGCATTATCATAACCCTTTATATTCTTATCATTCACCTACGTCATCAGTAGGTGGCTCATGGCCGGATGACCATGTACCATATCCCTTGTCTCCACCTGTAAATGTATCATCTTATTTTCAGAATGCAGGACAATGAGAAGTGGAGGGATCAGTACCTCCGTTCCAATGCTACATCGGTAAATCAACACACCACACACCTCACGCCCGTCAGCCTTCTGCACCACCACCATATGCGGACCACCAACAACCACGGCCCGAAGAACGTCCACGTCGTCTGCATAGTATGCCACCACCAGTCTATAGACCTACGCCTGTCTACAGATCTGCATCAGGGCGGTACTCAATAGATTTAAATACACGAAACCCTCAACACAGATCTAATTCTCGGGCACAGTAACCTCAGCATCGTCAGTCTCGTCCATGTGAAACACCAACACCACCACCACCACCATGCAGTTTCTGCATTCACGTCAGTCTCCTGCGGCACATACCACCACCACCAGGATTCACACTCACCATCTCACCGCGTGGACAAGGTCGGGTCATTCTCCCCCCAGAATTTAGCGGGGAGGATGACTGGGCTAACTATAAGGTCCAATTTGAGATTATCAGTAGAACTAATCGGTGGACTAATGAACAGATGGGGGAATATCTAGCCGCGAAACTCTCAGGGAAAGCCCTACAGGTTCTCGTGGATCTCGGAGCTGACTATACGCCCACCTACACAGAACTGGAGAGCGCACTGTCGGAACGATTCGGCGACACAGCACTTGGAGAAATGAGTCATCTCTAACTCAAAAACCTATCACGATGTGTGGGAGAGACCTTACCGGAATTGGATAGTCACATCCGGAGATTGGTCATCCGCGCATATCCCAGCAAAAACCTCGAGGGCGTCACCCATTTACATCTGGACACATTCATTGACGCATTGAGCGGTGAGCCCGCACTGAAGGAAAAACTATTCCTCGCAGACCACGGTAGCTTACAACAGCTTACGGCTACCATGGTATGGATCGAGAATGGCTTAGAGTGGGAGAAGAACAATCGCCACCAGCTACATCCTATAAATGAAATGAATGACACCAATCTAGCCAACATGACCGACTCTAGCACTGCATCAACAAACTTCAAACACCAGGACCGCACCGGCTACCTACACTGCACCACCACCGAACACATGTTTCGCATGTGGTCGGCCGGGCCATTGGAGGGAACAGTGTCCTAACTGACCTGTGTCCACAACTCCAACTGCTGACCACCAAACCCTGCAGCCGGATAAATCGTTAAACCCATAAGGGAACCGATTGAAGTCACCTCGGTGCCCGTTTTCACAACCCGGCTCAACTGCAGCCTCCGTACAACAACGTCCGATGGCCCACACCAATTGTCAATCATCTACAATCCCGCATACATACGCATGCACAGCTTCACATATGTCGGTGCCTACAATGTCTCCCCCATCTGCAGCACCGCCATGCCCATCTAACAGGAAAAGTGACTCCACTATTTCTGCTCTCACTCAACCTTCTTTCCTATGTAAAATGGCAGTGGTAGGTTCTAGTACCTCCACTGAAATAACGTTTTTGTAAGCACCATGACTCACCACCAAAGCACCCGAAATCTGGTGTCCTTTGGTGGTTTGCAGTTCACGACCCCTTACTGCTACATCACCCACACACACACAAACAGGAGTGATTCGGAAGACAGCATTTGTCCAACGTCATGGAGACGTGCAAGGAAACACTGTACAAGAAAAACAAATGGGCCACAACAGTGTTGGTTCTTCTGCGCTTCACCCAAACATCCCATGATGCAATGTAAAAGAACAAGAAAATCCTATCCACACTGCTGTATACAACAACACCACATATACAGAATCCGTAACATCACCACCACCATTGCTACCACCAGCTCCGTCGTCAACAAAGCACTCACAGCAGCAGCGACAATGGGCTGGCCCTTTCCTCACTCAGCCACCACCCATATTACAGGAAGCTATTCGGAAACAAGCTGACTATGTACTGAATGATGACACTCCTAAACCGCTTTCACAGACGGCATCATTGGAAACGCTTCCACAGGTTCACAGAAAAGTCATTTATAAGTCTGCCTGTCTGTTTAATGGTGTTTCCACCAGTGCCACTGTGGACACTGGAGCTTCCATCACCGTTTTAACAAGTGCTTATATGAGAGCATCCCACCTCATAAGAAGCCACCCCGTAGGTCTATAAACATCTTTTTGCAAAATGGCTATGGGAGCCGATGTACCCATGGCTGGTGTAGTGAACCTCGTGATACAGATTGAGGAGATGCAATTCATTCAGCAAGTTGTCATCGCCTCTATCCAAAACGATGCCCTGCTCGGCTCTGATTTCCTCAGTGCCAGTGAAGCCATTATACATTGCAGGCAACAAGAACTCGACATACACGGCCAACGGATACCCCTTGGACCGGAATCGTCATTATATTACATGTGCACAGTAATATTAACCAGTACTGCCACAGTTAGGCCGGGACAAGAACGGATCTTGTGGGCCAACACACCACAATTAGGAAGCAACACTCACACCGCCATGCTGGAACCCGACCCCGATTACATGATAGCCTCACAATGTGCAAGTCCCTGTATGATCGTGGACACCAACAAAGAGCACGTACCATTCAGGGTGTTCAATGGCACAGCAGACCCAATTACCCTTGAACCAGGAGTCCGTTGTGGCCACTTGGTGGATGTGATATCACTGGAGACACCCACCACAACAACACCCACAGCAACTACTGATGACCTACTAGAACATCTACATGATTTATACTTATGTGCCACAGTATGTTTGATGCAATCTCAAAAATGACATGTACGGACACTACTTTATAAATACCATGATAGTTTCTCATCAGGAGACATGGACCTTGGAGAAACTCATCTAGTGCGTCACTCCATCGATACAGGAAATAATCGCCCAGTGCAACAACCGGTATGACGTCTTCCCATTCACAAGGAAGCGGAAGTGCATCAACAAGTAAGCGACATGTTGCGGAGCAGTATTATAGAATCATCAGCATCCTCATGGGCCAGTCCCCTGTGGTTTTGTATAGACTACTGCTGCCTTAATGATCTTGGCATCAAAGATGCATATCAGTTACCATGAATAAATCAGGCCTTGGATTCCTTGTCCGTAGTCAAGTGGTTTTCTACCCTTGATTTAGCTAGTGGGTACTGGCATATGGCCATGGATGAATCTGACATGGAAAAGACCGCATTGGTATGTAGGGATGGTCTTTTCCAATTCCGCAAAATGCCCTATGGCTTGTGCAATGCTCCTAGAACATTTGAACGTCTTATTGAGCAGGTATTAACCACCCTGCAATGGGAAATCTGTCTGTGTTACATCGACGACGTAATCGTCTTTGGTTCTTCGTTTGAGCAGACACTTTGGACACCGTGCTTTCCCGTTTCCGCATGGCCAATTTGAAGCTCAAACCCAAGAAATGTCATCTTTTCAGACAGAGCGTTGAGTTCATGGGACACGTCATATCTGGTGATGGAGTGGCTACTCAGCCATCAAAGACAAATGCAGTAGCAGAGTGGCAGATGCCCTCTTCAGTCACAGAAACATGGAGTTTTCTCGGTCTCTGCCAGTACCATCGCAGATACGGCCATCATTTCAGTGAGATTGCATCTCCCCTTTATCAGATCTCCGAAAAAGATCGGCCATTCGAGTGGACGAGTGAGTGTGAAGGTTCCTTCAGGGCATTGAAGGAACTCTTGACGACCATGCTGATTCTCACTCATCCTAATCCTAACCTCGATTTCATCCTGGACACTAATGCATTGGCCTATGCCATTTGCGTGGTTCTATCTCAGGTCATGGAGGATGAAACAGAGCAAGTACTGGGTTATGGTTTGCAGACTCTCAACAATAATAAGAGATGTTACGTAACCACAAAGTGAGAACTACTTGCGGTGGTACACTTCGTCAAGTATTATAAACACTTTCTGTATGGACGCCCATTTACTCTCCATCCAGACCATGCCTCAATACGCTGGCCCAGGAACTTTAAAAATCGGGAGGGCCAAGTAGTGAGATGCCAGGAATCCCTGCAGGCCTATAACTATAATGTTGTTCACCATCCCGTTCCATGGAAATGTCGATGCCTTGAGCAGAATCGGGTTCAATGGTGAACAAGAAGAGGCCGCCACCATGACACAGTCTACACGGAGTTCCCCGAATTGCGGTGCACAGAGTGAGACACAGAGAAAGCCGCTCATGAACAGGCAACAAACATGCAAACACAACACATATACATGTGGATCCAGGAGGGCATACGTCCTTCCCGGGAATCTGTTATACCACTATCCACAACGGCCAAATACTATTACCAGTGGTATGGAGAATGCCATATGAATAACAACGTTCTCTACATCAATAACCGACTGGTAATTCCAGAATATTATCGAGAAATTATCTTGAGACAGCTCCATGATAATGCTGGACATCTAGCCATTGAAAGAACCCTTGTGTGGATAAAAACAGAGATTCCACTGGATCAGAATTTGTGATAGTGTGAAGGCTTGGGTTGCCAAATGTATCCCATGCCAAAGACATGCTGTTGGCCAGCACCACTACGCACCTCTTCAAATTAAGGTTGTTGGTGCACCGTGGGTGTGAGTGGCTATTGACATGCCCGGACCCTTGAATACGACGGATGAAGGAAATTAATACATCCTCGTATTATAAGATTATGTTACGAAGTGGGTGGAAGCATTTGCTTTACCAGACCAAGAGGCATCCACAGTAGTGGATGTCCTGGTAAGCAATGTATTCTGCCGTTTCAGTGTGCCTTATGAGCTACACTCCGATCAAGGAAGTAGTTTTTAGAGCTGGCTGGTTGCCGAGCTCTGCAAATTGTTTCACATCATCAAAACTAGAATAACACCCTATGATCCATGCAGCGATGGTATGGTTGAAAGATTCAACCATACGCTGGCAGAGATGTTGACGAAGGAAACATGTCTTGATTGTAGCGATTGGGATCTTCGACTCCCATATGTGCTCATGTCTTACCACACTTCAGTACATTCCAGCATGGGTTATACCCCAGCTCAGTTGATGTTAGGCTGTGAATTAGCCTTGCCCCTGGACCTGGCCATGCCCTGGATTCCAGGGGAGAAAAACTCACCTCTCTACATCGAACTCATATGGCAACGGATAGAAGAGACCCATGAGTTATTGAGAGCAACATTATCAACTGCACACTGGCGGCAAAAAACGTGGCATGACTGGAGAGTGCATGGAGAGCCATATGAAACAGGAAAGATGGTTTGGGTTCACGATTCGCAATGATCTGCAAATGTGCCAAGTAAACTGAGTTACCAGTGGAAAGGCCCCTATGTGGTAATAGGTAAGACGTCGGACGTGACCTACCATATCCGTGGTTCGGATGACCTGACCTCAGTCATCCACTTCGATCGGCTAAAACCCTGTGCCAGCGATGACCAGAGCTCGGGCTGGGTATTTCCCGGGACACAGGTACCTGGACAGAAGTTTCTACGGAAACTAGTATTCCCAATGTTAGCGCAAAGCACTGCGGTGCCAGTTTGACCCTTCTTCCACCAGCCAGAAGTCTGGTGAACAAGCGGCTGATGCTGAGGACAATGATGAGATACGTACTCGCCCTCTCCCTCCTCAGCACAGGTCTACACGATCTGAGAAAATCGTATCTGAAGACTTTCTCATTTGGTTTGTCCAAGGAGATGGATGGAAAAGTTGTTCCAACGACCTCTCCCCATTCCCACCCACTTCATGCTATACACCAACCCCCCCCCCCCCTTAATGAGTTACTACAAGTGGAGGCTGAGGCAGATCCAAGCCATGCTTCCTGTGGGGTGGAACATGTAATGAATAGCATGGCAGTGAAGAGGCCAGATGATGAACAGCAGAACCGTACAACTCGGTGTACCCAACCACACCCCGAAATCATGAGACCACTCTCCAACCAAGGGACACCCATATCCAGAGTCCCACCACCGCCCCAGATCCAACTCGTGTCTCTCATCTATACACCAAGTTCGGACATCACCGGCCCAGTCAACTTCACACTGCACTCATCGTCCGTTGACCGTCAATCTTCAGATATGAGAGAGGCTGCTGCTACAGAGGAGGTGGCATCCCGCACCACAGCGACCAATCAAACCCCCTGCAGTGGGCAGGGTAACAGCTTGTTCAGCAGACTCTCGGCTCAAATTTTCCCGGTACCTAAAAACTATGACAGGGTACCAACTGTCGTGTAATGGGAAATAACAACTCTCCCATCTCCAAGGACCATCCTATCCATATGGTCCATCCATTCCCCCGTGAGCAGTCAGAACATCACACCACAGACGGAACGCCAATCACACACAAAGCACACTGGCCCTCAGGACTGGATACGTCAACTCATCATTGCGTGCACATCACATACATGCCCTGTTATGTTAAGAGTAATAGAGACCTTCATCAGCGGCAACAACATCGTTTGACAGAACCTAGCCTTTTAATTAGAAAAAGCTAGAGACATACATTTCCACACCATTCCAATCCGCACAGATGCGGGAGGTTTATTACCTCCCACAAACCCGATCTCCCACAACAACAGACTCAGCATTCACCAGCGTGGAAACCTGGAATACACCCACCTCACACTACATCAGCATCATACAGCAGCCCGGATCTCATGACAACAAGACACGATCATCATCAACACCAGCTAGCATCCTCCCGCAAACACCTTTTGTCCAGTTGCGGAGAAACTTATCATAGAGATAGAAGGAATACACCACAGCCAACTACAGTACACGCTACGGGGGGAAAACCTCTCCAACCCCCCCCCCCCCCCCACCCCCGGAAACTTCGTACGGAAACAGCTAAAGATACTACATATCATTCACACGTAATAACAGTCAATATTATTAAGAGAGCAAGATGCCCGCAGTCTGTTGTCAGTCACGAGTAGGATTTTGCTACAGAAAAGTTGAATTCGATAATGGATTGATCAAAGTTACGACAGCACCCTTCATCGTCATCCGCACTATAAAGTAACTCTGTCCCACCCACGGGCTCGGCCATTATAGAGCGAAATACCATCAGGTCCAATAAAGTTGACACCGCACTGCAGCAACCACCTCCACCCCCTTTTTTTTAGCGGTACCGAGAGGGATAGGCTCCTCGAAGGGTAAAAAAAGAAAGGTGGGGTATAGTGCAGAGGAGATACTGAAGGCCTCCGTGTCTAACGAAGGATGAATTAACATCCTACTGTGGTACCATCTAGTCGGCGCATTGTTCGGGCTGCTGAACTTGGTAATAGTAAGTGGGCAATGCCTTGTACGTGGACGACAGTCCACACTCAGGGTATTGCATCCCTCTCTGCAAGCTTATGGGGATCGGTTTGTCGATGATGCCCTGCAGGCAAGACCGGGGGAAACAGTCAAAGTTTGTATTCTGTTGGCAGATTGGTACAGATCAGACCGTCGGTTGCCCCTGAGCATGAGCTGAGATGGTGATCACTATCGACTGGGTCGCCGGCGAGTCATCTCGATCATGTCAGTTCATCAACCCATTCTTGGTTATGAGTGGTCAAGATGGCTCAATGTACAGTCAGGCCATGGCAAGTGTTCGTATTGCAAGTCATGCCTCCTGTGAGCAGAGAACATGAAAAGTGCTGCTTTGGGAAGCAGGAGGGTATGTGTGTGAGATGGTGTAACCTGTCACTTGCTGTGTCCGCTCGGGTCAGAAGTCGGCAGGGTGCACATTGACTCTGTCCCGGATTATGTTCCCCTAACTTGGAGAGGTCTTTATCTCAGGCATGTACGGAGAGGTACCCAGCCTAGGCTGAAACTTCTTCGTAGATGAACCTGACACTCCCTATCTCTTCACTTATGTATTCCTGGAGTTGGATGAATTATTCCTCTCGTATCAAGGGAGTACTTTTAAGTATAGGAAGAATTGTTTATCGACTTCGTCTTTACTCTGCGGGAAAACAGTTCTCTGATCAACATAAAAACTCAGAACTACTTATTCCCGTGGCAGCTAACATTTTAATTAGCATGATGCGGTTTTACAGATTGGACAGTTATAAACTCGCCTCTCTCAATTTTAGGCTGGTGCACCCGATGGGGTGTGTGAGAGTGCAGTGACGTCAGCGGCAATTGCCCCGACTCACCCCTCTTGACTCCTCTATCACGCAGTGGTAGCCGCGTATTTGTGTGGCTCTTTTGTTTAAAGCCGTAGATCCTATTTACTGCAAATTGCAGTAAAAGTCACGTATCTCTTGAAAACACGTGGTTGATCAGAAACTTTGATATTGTTTACGATAATGGCGGGGCATAGATGCTGATAAATATTCGTCGTTGGTGCGAAAGATGGAGATATATGTTTTAATCTCTGTTCCTTAAAACAGCGTCCCTATATTGCGCAAGTTTTTATACATGCGTCTTGATTGTCTGTGGATAGGTAATTCTCAGCCGGTGTTGATTTGCGGCTGGGATGCAGGTAAGAGAATTTTTGAAATTCTCCCTCATATTATACTGTCAAAGTTTTGATGCTGTTTTATCGGCCCGTACACTAATGATCTGTATACACGGTAGAACGATGGTGTTCTTAATCAAAATAACGACAATAAAACTGTATGTAATTTAGTATGTGGTTTAAACAGTCACATGTCTTGCGGGAAAATCAATTTACTGATTCCGCCAAGCTGGGCCACATTTCCCGAGTGGGTGGGCTGCCAAGCATCCTCCTCTATGGGTAGGACTAGCCTCATCCCTACCCTGACCAGACACATTTAAAATTACACTTCAGCTCGGAAATAATTCGTGCACACCGTTGAATGGAGATTGTGAATACAGTCAACCTGAGTCTGTGTTTCTGTTGTGATGGTGAATTTGATTGATATGCATGGCTGGTTATTTGTGGATGAGTGCGCTTTAGCCCAATGGACAACAGTATACCTGCACATTCACCCGTAATTCCGACCTGACGCTACATGTTAACAGAGATCATCTTTTCCAGCGTGCTTTTTCTACAGACTGTCGGTATCTTTACACCGCAACCCGCTATGGGGTAACTCATGCGTTAAAGTACAAACACCATGTTCTAGTAGTAACCTTGAACCCGGGAGAAGAAAGTGAGAACATTGAAGTGCTGGCCACCTGTTTTGAGACGAGGCTTCCGTTAGTAGTGCTCCTGACTGAAAATGGCGAGAACAAAGCATACTACACGTCGGCACCCCGAAAGTATGCATCACAGTTCAGTAACTCCCGCAACAATAACAGCACCATGACACGCCTTCTGTCATTACGTCAAAGCAGCCACCACCACGTCACAACCATCCGCGTCATCCACTCCGGTAGCTAAGACAGGGAAGATCCACACATGCAGTTCCCAGTCCGGCAGCACCCGCAGTCACTACACCATCCACCACCTGCAAGTCACCAGCATCAGCCACCGCATCCGCACCCGCAGGAACATCAACACCCGTGACCGGCCATCCCATAGCGGTAGTAATCATGTCGCCACCAGACGTTGATTTTCAGAACATTTCGGGAACACCGTCTCCTAGTGGTCTTATAATTGACGAGGAGAACCGCCGCATGGAGCAGTCATCCACTATCGCCATCACATCCAGCATCTTCACACCGCATCCGCATAGCAGCGTCACAGATCCAGCCATCCATAAACTCACGACGCCAGAACGCCCGAATGCTGGGAGGAAACGAATCGCACACTTACAGGAGATTCTTCCAGTTCCTCGCACCACAGCCAGTCACTTGTTGAAATCCACGAAGATACGGAAGCTCTCATCTCAAACAGTAGCCACAACAGCATCCCTCCCGTATCCCATCAGGGGGTGGTGTAGCGTGGATCGACCAGGTGGGTACTGGCCATCCTAGCCAAGCTGGGTACGGGCAACCCGTCCTGGATTCGTTCCCAAAAGCGCACCCCCACACCCCACCCCCCACCTGGGTAGAGCAATAAGTGTGTATGAGCCTATACGCGAGGCATTTCGTCGTGAAAATGACTTAGTTCGTTAGAACACATGGTGCGCATGCGCGCACGCGACGTTACCCTCGACGACACGTGTGTCGAGATTGGGAGGGAGTGTGTACCTGTATTGTACCGAGTTGGTACTCGTAAATATCCATAATTTATTTATTTTCGTCGTTCTTGGCATTAATCAAGATCAGGATTTGACAAGTTTTTCAAAACTGCAAACCATTTTAAAATCGGTCCAAAGATGGCCAAGTTATCATCGAAGCTCCCAGTCAAAATATACTTTGAATATCGATATAACGTCGTAATCGCGTATATATACATAGCTAAATACACAGTGATTTGTGTACACGCGACCTACTATGTCACTACACATATCTATACATATCATAATACATAGTTATGTGTGTATACGTCACAGTATTCTAGCACGCTGATTGGTTGGTACGGCGATCTCTAGTTGGTTCAGGCAGCCAGCTCTGACGTCCCAGCGAGTATAAAAGGGGTGAAATTCGAAAATCAGGAGCATCGTCGGCGTGGAGACCAAGAGTCTAGAACTGACTGTGTGGACTAGACAAGTGACCCGGAATACTTGTGGATAAGAATGATACAGAACTTCCCCCGCGATTCCTTGCAGCTTTGAGCTCACCCACACGTAAAAGCAGTTCTCAGCTAACCCGCATTACATACAATTTTGGATGCTCCTGGACGGCCATCACGGAGCAATAATAAACTAAAGTTATGGTTCCCGTTTCCGAAAACCTATAAGCGGGACTACATAATGTAGAGCAGCGATGTTTCTTGGTGGATGACTCGTCAGATCTGCCCACCACACGAAAGTGGACTTCAACCACCGCACTGTATGTCGTGTGGCCACCCTTATAACTTTTTGACTGCAGTCGAGTAGACTTTGCCTGGTGCGTCACAAGAGCTATGCGATGCACCCCGCACCGTGTGCCTCTATATGTACGTGCATTAATTACATTTTTATAAGTAACCCTCTCTGTTAATTGGCTATGATTAACTTTTATACTTCCGTCGCCGGACGGAGAACTTTCTTCACACCATTTAAATCCTGATTTAGTTATAGAGATGATCTAGTAGACATTACCTCATTGCTCTGTTTCGCTGCCCTGAGTTTGTACCGTATCATCGTGGAGTCAGCATGCGGAGACCCATCTGCGGAAACCAGCTACGGAGATCTGCATGTGGAAACCTTCCATCCTCAGGGAATGTGTCGACTCGCGCTACGTGTATGTAGCACCTCAACTTCAGTAACATAGTAGCCTGTACCATCTAAGTAACTACTAGGTACTCAAGTAACTATACCTAATATATTTTATCATCAAAATTCTCGTCCATATAAGGTACTGATGACTAACAGGTACCGTACCAGTCTTAGGACCGCAATTTATGATTTCTTTATTACTGTGTATATTATGCTTGCTTACTGTGGGTGCCTTGAATAACTGCACCATTATAGGTTAATGAGCTTAATATACTTACTACCTAATTTGAAGAATTCTGTAAAACTGTGATATTGTTCCATTGTAATGGTTAGTTATGTATATGGCAGTTAGCCATTCAGTTCATATGTTTTGCTTAGTTGTAGAAAAACTTGGACCGCAGTACGCTAGGAAATACTATACAGCAACAATATATGCATCACTTATTCCCGCCACCAACAATTTTACACTGAGGTCACTGACCATGCTCTGGATATTTGAGCTCAGCATGCTACCGACTAACCTGGCTATTCAGCTCAATAGGATAGGTTAATAGTGGCTAGGGACAATTTCTTCATTAGGAGACATATAGTGTATGCCTCTTTTCCAGCTGTTGCGGTAATCTAGCCCGCACTCCGGCAAGGTTGTGTAAAATTGGCCAAATACCTATATGGCCTCATATTTATCAAGTTATTGTCTCTTCCCATGATCCATCAAGCCGTCAGGCTTTTTAATTGTTTGGATAACTCCACCCACACGTTGGACTGATCTGACTCTGGGAAATGATCGGAGGTTTCCGAGCGATGATGGCCAAAGTGCAGGATCACATACATCTCCCCTGTATCCTCGGATACTTATTAGTTAGACACTTTGCCAAAGAAGGAAAGCACTGCGAAAAGATGTAGTTATTATTATTATTATTATTATTATTATTATTATTATCATTATTATTAGGATGATATCTTATTCCCAGCCCGCAGTGCATATTGGGCACATTGGAACTTAAACCTAATGACAGGTCAATAGTTAGATCCATAGGACTGGTGACGGATGAGACGCGCATCTCCACCCAACTGCATGGGAAGGACACTGGCGGTGGATATTCGTCTCTCTACCGCCACCGTAACGATATGTCAGTCATTAAATTTGCTTGTGTAAAATGTAGCCATCGTCCGGTGATGTTTTATGTGGTTACGGCGCAGGGTATCCGGATTCTCACCCAGTTCGGATATGTTGCAAAGTAACATGTATGCTACTATCCATGGAGGTAGATGCTTGCCAAAACAACCCACGGGAAGCATGGCATCTGCGCCTGTTGGATAGTCATATGTAATGATAGGTGGGAATCTCTGCCACTTGCGGCCTAAACTAGTTCTTGTTTCTAACACCTAAATGGTAGGTTAGGAATAGCAGAAGGCCTGCATAAATAAAAGCGGCATCCACCAATATAGTATCTTAGAATAACATAAGACGGGGACTTGTGAATCCCTCGCGAGTCGCTCGCCTCGTCTTCACATAAACCAGTATGCATCACTAATAATTATATTTTCACTAGGATGGTCTTTTTCCCTAGCATTCTTGTTGAACAAAAGAGTCGCCCTTTTTGCCAGCTCTGTTCCTCCACTTCGGCGTCGAAGGCATTTTTCTGTGACGGAGGCCCATGTGAAGCACTTGCCTCTCGCATAGGCGAGATATCCTGGATGGAAGCCCGCATGAGGCTACTATCTCTTGCACCATTAGAAAGTCATCTAGGTGACGGAGCCCCACGCGAGGCACTTCCCTATCGCAATGACAGGAATCTCTTTAATCGCATGGTGAAGGTATAATAGCTTATATTAAGCTAAAAAGTGACCTCGTTGTGCGGATGCTCCCCTTGCGGAGATACCTCTGTGGATTTACGAATCCATGTGGTACCTCCGGCGACACCACGTGCAAAGTACACCAGCTAGCTCAACTTTATGTATTATCATTATATGCTCATAAACTGTCAGACGATCCACCTTGTTTGACAAATAGTTACTTCTTTGTCTATATAGTTTATTCTCCATAGTTGTAAATTAACATAGAAAGACTTACCGGTGACACCAATAGATGGGATGATACCATGCAGTTCAATATCAGCGGCAATGATCGCATGGCCCCACCAGGACGATTGAGTTCCACTGGCCTTAGGAGCTGGTCTATGTACTTCGCGGAGTAACGTCACATGGAATCCGAAATCCCGAGACTCGGAGATAGCCAACCCCCTCGCTACACTACTGGTGGTAAATATGTACATTCAGCTGACGCTACCCATGAATTTTTTTTCAGAAATTACGTGCTCTGAACATGTTGCTACAATTTCATTAGCAAAAACTATTAGTTTGAAATTAAATATTGCTTTCTTTCCTAAATTAAAAAACCCCGCCTAAATTTAGGTGAGCTGTGCCACCACACCCACCACTTGCCCACACCGTTACATTTGCAGACGAATGGAAAATCTTAGAATATGTATGACTAGATTGACTACCTCTGGCACCAATACAGTGGAAAGTTGTCTAAAATAGGCTGTTCTTGACCTTTCTGACCAAACGTACATTATATTTACCCCTTTGAACCATGATTGTAGTTTCAAGACAATCATACAAATAAGCTGTTGGATATTTTGAAACCATATTGGCTGGGAACGGGTCCTTTCACAGACAGCAACTTTTACGCCCAAAGTATATATTGCTCACCTCTCGGAACACATGTAAATGCATACGGCACCAAAATATTGCACTGAAAGTACAAGCACTTCGCAAATCGGAGATACGGATAAGTGAAAGTCCTGAAAACCTTCTCATTCATCAAAAATGACATTGATGAAATTTTGAGTGTGCTACCCAATCATGTTCCATATAAGATGTGGAAACGTGTAGAACTTGACAATGGTTTCAAAAAGCTGAATATTGTAAACCTGCAGTCGGATATTGTTACTTTTAGATCTGACATAAAGAAGGAGCCAGCAGAGTTTTCTGACCATGTTTTCCGACTCCGCCAGCAACAGCTACAGATACTGAAAGAAAATCTTCCACAACATGAAATGATCATTCAGATGGATTTTGCAGAGAGCTTTAGTTGTAGGTCTCTCAACGTAGTCCAGTCTGCCTATTGGAATCAATCATCTGTCACCCTTCATCCAGTAGTTGTCCATTACAATGAAGGGAATACAGTTACACATCAGAGCTATGTCATTATCTCAGACGAAATGTCTCAATCTGCAAGCACTGTCTGTGCTTTTCTTGATGCAATTGTGCCAGAAAGTAAGACCTTAGACCCGGATGTAAACACATTTCATTACTGGACTGATTCGCCGTCAATCCAGTATAGGAACTGATACATTTTCCAGCTTATTGCAAACCATAAGAATATCTACAATGTTAAGGCAATGTGGAATTAGTTCGAGGCAGGACATGAGAAGGGGCCATGTGATGGTTTGGGGGACAAGAAAACGTATGGCAGATGAAGCCATTCGTCAGGGAAAGGTGGTTATTCAAGATCCGAGTGACTTCTACAACTGGGCCAAAAATTCAACGATGAAACAGGTCAGATTTGTGTTTGTCTCCAAATGTCTCTGCCAAGCAAAGCACAAAATAATTATGGAAAGCAATGACATAAAGCCTATTCGTAACAGAATGAAATTACATGCTGTCGATGCAGTTACTTCGTCAACTCTTAAAACTAGAGAGACATCATGTTACTGCGATATGTGTATCACAGGTATATTTTGTGGTACGTGGAATGAGCACAAAATGACTTTCGTTAAGGTGTCTCCACCAGTTCGTCTCAGTACTGAGATGGACGAGACAGTTACTGTAGCACAACACGTATTGCCTCGGAATTTGACTGGAAGCAATTCCTACTGTTTCTGGTGCTACTGTCGGTGCTGCTGCTGACGCGGCTGGCGCTGATGACGCGGCTGACGCTGCTGCTGCTGCTGCTGCTGCTGCTGCTGATGCTGCTGCTACTGCTAATGATGACAATTTTTTCATCAACATGTAACTCATTAATAGAAAATTATGTTAAATATTTTGAAACAAATTTTACCTGGAAGTTGCCTTTTCATTCAGCAGTTAAAATTTTTTTATATTTTCAGATTCGCCATCAAGCCATAATATTTCGGGAAATGACTCACTAGACTGTGTTCTATTCAATACGATTAGAGACAACCTGAAGATTCTAAACGGATTTCCTCTTCTAGATAATGCTAATAATCTGTGTAACGGAGCGTATACTAGTGCTTGGAATTTATGTCAAGACCGCGGGTCCGTGGAAAGTGAAAATAATATTACAGATTCTCATGTTTACTACGACCATGAAACATCAGGAACATCTTTTACAGACATATTTCCGATCTCAAATATATCTGATAACAATGTTAGTTTATTTTCTAATCAACACGGGGGTGGTGTGGGGGAAATCAGCCATTCTCCTTCCGGTCTTCCTATTGATAGTATGAATGTAAGAAATATACAAGATAAAACATTTTCAATTGACATCTTCCACGTCTCTATGCCAACTGGCGCTGCGAGAAATCTGAAAATGGCTTATCTATACGATCTTGAGAAACAAGCATTAATGAAGCAAGGTCTGATCATGGTAGACAACCAAGATAATTTATGTATGGCCCGAGCGATTGTGATCGGTCACGTCTATCTAAATCCCAAATCTACATCATATGATAAATGTAAGATTAGGAGGAGGAGGCATACTGGAAAACAACAAGAAAATAACATGTATCAGAAAACAAAAGCCATTGAATTACATCAATTAGCTGGGGTGGAGGAAGACAGAACCTGTGGTCTCCACGAAGCTATTAAATTCCAAGAAATATTACAGCCCGATTACAACTTACGTATATATTAGCAGTAATGGGTGGGGCTGTGCGTTATTGTTCTTCCCAGCAGGGGGTCTTCGAGAACAATGGGGTTTTCAGGAGATCAAATGAAAAGCTTGCAGAATGGAATGTTGAGAACAATGGCGCACATATTCACACGCACTCTAGAGAACAATGACGCACAGAACGCAACGTTTTTCTCGATAACAATGCCGCACACGTTTTTTTGGATTTGCAACACTCTGGAATGTTCTATTATTTTGAATTAGTTAACCCTTAAAAGTTTAAAAGTTGTGTATTTTACGTTTAAACGTAGTGGCGGCATGCCACCCGCCGTGGTTGTCTACCGTTGTAAAAATAATAAGAGAGTAATGTAAAATAATAGAGTTTAAGAGGTGGTCTGATAATGGAGGTCGTATGAGGTTGAGGATGTATGAGGAATTACGGTATTGATGTTTGAAAATAATTTGACTGTTTCGTCGCTAACGTCATTAGTAAACTGTAGAATATTTAGAGACTGCCTGTATGCTGTTAGTTAGCAACAGCTACCAGATAGATTAGCAACAAAATATTAAAAATAATCTTGTATTAATGGTATGTTCGGTTGGAATGGTAACCTAGACTTGGTGGTGATGGATTGTATCCTGGGTTAAAAAGAAGTTTGCCTTAATACCGATGAATATATATCTCATCTTCATCGATACCATACAGGTAAACTGTTGAATATTTTGAAATTAATTTGACGACGCTAACGTTATTAGTAAAACTATTTTTGTTGAATATTTTGATTGACTTTTAACCGTCATTACGCACAAATTGTTTTTTAAATACTTTGCAATGACGTCAATCGTTTTAGATGTTGTATGATGGTTAAAATGTGGTCACTATATCTCTGATGGTTCCGTTTATAGAATTGTATGTAGAGCGTACTTATGCTAAAAAGATCATTTGTTGCGTATGATTTAACCATACGTTTTGAATAGCTGTGAGATCAATCTTGAATCGAGATACAAACATACCATGTGTTAATAATGAAAGAACGTGTTAGTACCTCAAGTCTCGTACTATGCGGGTTTTTAGAAATATTCAAAATTACTATTGAATTATCACCTACTCGCCAGGAGATTTCACTTTGTAGTTGCGAATGTGTACAGCTTTGTGCTCTGGATACAATATCGTATCGTTTCCTAGTTCTTAGCCGAGTGGACATATGTACTAATTCCCTTGGGTAATTATTAGAATATCACGTTTTGGTGCGCGAGTGCTTTATGCATATTTATGGTGTGTTCGCGCATTACTCATATTACCAATAAACATGGCTGCTTCATTCGCTTTAAGGTCATGCGATGTTAGATTTTGTCAATGCCTGTTTCCTCGCGAACTAATAATGTCGTTGGTATGTACCACGACGAATGGCTTCACCCATGGTGGAATATGTGGTTGAATGCGTCTGTATCGTTGTAAATCTGTTACTGATCCATCATCCACAAGGGTGTCCTACTTTTTTTGTATTCGCATACATACCCACACACACGCACCTGATGCACCAACACATGCACGTACTGCGCATACCCTCACGCGTGTTACGATACGCGCGTGACGACGCGCGCGTGGTTCTACGCGTATGCCCCTTGTCACGCGTGTTCCCTTTTCCCCTGTCCCCAATGCGTGTACGTCGTGCGTGCATGTGTGCGTCTTTTTTATGTACCCGTTTGTGTGTGGGTGTATGTAACATAATTTTGGTTTATTTGTGGCCCCTTAAAAAAGAGGCCTATTTTTCTTATTTTTTATTTTGCTAACGTAAATATTTCTATCTCAATTAATGCAATTGATAACTTCTGTCTTGTTTGCACCACATACACATACAACAATCATTACGAAGTAGGTACTTCGTATGCAACCATTTGTTGTAATTGCGTTCGTTCGGATCCGCTAGGTATTCTCTCCAGCGGTTACGGATTTCACGCAATGACATTGCAAATGGTTGCCGTACTGCAACCTCTTTATATTGGTTCCATCGGATGCAACCGCAATTAATAGGTGTAGAACCTATCATTCTCCATCGATCGCATAATTGAGATTCCATTTTACGTGTTTTGACTAATTCAAAAAGCTATATGCCTTACTAGGCGCGTGCATTTCACTTTTATAGCTAAAATATGAGCTGTCAGTAAAACTATCTTTCCAATCTGAACACACCCTTATTTCGGTCACGTGTTTTTTCTCCACCGCTTAACATCATCGGTTTACAAAACATTATTATCGCACCATGTTTGAATGACATTCCAGTTATAGAAAACTGGAATTGATACGCAGCGTTCAATTACAGAGCACATCATATGGTTTCATCTGTATTCAAATATGTCCGTATTTTGTCATTGTCGCGATTAATTATGAATCTTGGATCATTGTGGTACGCCTCGCAGGCCTAGTGTACCATTAAATATTTTTATCATAATAGCGGGGGATGGGTGAGGGGTTAGAAGGGAACATGAAGAAATAATAACATATTTTTACAAAATGTATTTTTTATTGACACGTTCATTTTTCTTATGATAAATATTAGCGACATTTATTCACGATAATTAAAAAGTAAACATAGTACATAAATAATTATACATTAAATATGATCATTTTTTCTTCATAATCCTTCGCGTCAGACGTTTCACTATCGAGTCATTTTTGTCTCTGTTTCTTAGGGCCCATAATATGTGTTTCATTTGTACACCTCTCGAACGATGGTATAAGAAATATACGCAATAATATCCACAAGTTGCCATCACGGATGGTTGAACAGGTACATTGTTGTAATAATAAACACGTGCGTGGTGTCCATTTTGTACATTTGATATCATTCTTCCGTCAGAAGGGTGTCTTCCATATGGATCAAAGTATTCAGCATTTCCATTTCTACTGTAATAAACCGCCACCCAATGTTGTCCGGATTTATTACTGAGATGCCTGTTTATTACTAATGAGGCCGGGAGATATTTAATATATGCGGGTACATTGTCAATTGGAAAAACACCAAGAAAGTGGTCACGCGTTTTATTGTCGCCGAATAATAGATCCTCTATTTGTTAATAATCTGTTAATACGTTAAAGTCTGATCCAATTTCCATCGTATTATCAAATTCAGCATAGCAAATTACATTGGTTGTAGCGGGAAGTGCTTGAGCAAAATGGAATACCACTCTTAGCGAACCAGTGCGTGTAGGGTAGCGATGCTCTGAATCAGCTAGATCTGGCGTAAAATCCCATGCGAACAATGTGGTTCCATGTCTGAACTGAGTCTTATTTATCAGGTAGCCACGGTCTTTGAATAACGCACCAGTACCGCTGAATAGTGAGAAATAAGCATCCGAGTAAATGTCGTCGCTAAACGAAGGACGTATTGGCGATGTTGTTATCTCTTCTCCATTTATATAACATGTTGCATAGGTAGTGTTATTGTTATCAAACTTGAATGGATTTTTATGCACCACACCATTATAGGCATCATTAGGTACAAAAGCGAATAATACTCTAGTAGGTAGCTGACCAATAAATATATTATCTCTTTCGATGCTCATAACACCGCTAGGTGCTGTACAAGTCTTACACACTACCCTGTGAATAGGATATTTCGCGCTTGACTGTCTCAGAGTAACGGCGTGCGCCACTAGCAGATCTGATGATGGGATAACTTTGCTTACAAATAATTTAGCCGACATTATTTTCAATTTAGGACTCACTCCTTCCGCGGCCATAATGGCGAACGCATCTTTACTCCTCTGTGGGCGTACTCTTAAATCAACGGAACCGAGCAGGAATCGGTCCTGCAGAAACATATCACTGTGTATGCGGCCTATTAATTGCACTGTTTTACTCTGCTTCGTCATTCTTCTACGTGCTTGAAAACCTAAGTTAGTATCGGCGATATTATCAAATTCGCCTGCATTATCTATTTTCCATCCAGCAAGTTGTAGATGCGCCGATGCAGCATCGCTGCCATAATTTTGTAACGTCTCGATGTACGAGCGGAAAGCATAATTTTAGTTCGAGTCGCTGACACGCTTTCCATTCAAAAAAACATCCACTTGTGAGAACATCGTATGCAAAAGATTATTCGCAGGAGCTATCAGGTCATTCGCCTCGAGTGTCTTTTCATCACCATTTCGATCTAGCTTTACTAGCTTAACTTTAATCGAAAGATAAGATTACATAAGATCTAAATATCTATCGGCAGATCCACTGACGTAAAACTCGATCGGTCCACTATCTGATAAACTAGATACAGGCTGAAACAGTTCCCATTTTGCAGACTCCAATGTCATCACTATGGGACGCGTCCGAAAAGTGTCTAATTTGCTCTTCGAGCACTCGCAGATCTGATTAAGTTCCACGTTGTTTGTTAATTAAAGATATCAGCTTGTTTTCTCTGACGTCTATTGCGACCCTTCCTCTTCGGTATCGCATGCATTGACTGAGCATTACATGTATTATTCCTCTTTTTACGTTTAGGTTGAGGTGGTCTTAAACCACCTCGCACCGCTGTTACAGCTTCCGGTATCAAAGACCTGGCAACACCACCTGCTCTCGATTTTAATGCCGTTTTAACAGTTTTACCAGCCATTAAGTCCTCAGCTAGTTCGATTCCAGCACTAAGAGCTTGTTTACCTACAGATTTAGCCACATTTTTTGCGAAAGGTATTGCTGAACGTAATAGACCACCTAAGATATTACCGAGTCCATGTCCTGATTGGTATCGTGCGCCTACAAAAACTGGAATATGTCCATGACCCGCGTGACTCGCGTAGTAACAAGGCAGCGCTGGTGCATTCATTCTTCCTCTAATCGACCCTCTTAACGTCCCTCTCATTATCGTTGTCGTCATCATCTGAAATGCAAACAGAGTACACTCGGCGATGCTCCGTCCTTGAATGGGACATTGGCGCCAGTTCTATCTATTATAAGTATTCCAATAGTATCGATGTAGTTCTTTGACACAGTACGGTATTGAATATCAGGAAACGTCCACTGACATATATCTTTTCCTCCATCTGTACTAGAAACGGGTATCACTCTGAGTAGCAGTGCGGAAGTATTGCCTATCACGCTGCGCGAGACTATGTTGCAGTATATATACGCGGTCGTAGGACCACCCTCACGATTTGAACGAAATGATTCTTTAAAGTCTATAGGGCCCATATGTATTTTTCCTCCTTCGAATCCGATTAAATTTGCTACATCTCTACCTAAACGTATAGCGTAATTATCTTTAACCATGAGAGAAACTAGATTCGCGCGATGCAAGTAAAAATTGAAAAATAATTTTTGGTGTCTAAATCTTGTCTTGCTCTCTATCTGGCCATTTAGATAGACTACCATATTTTTTACGGCATAGTACCCTTTCGGTACATTGATAAATGGAGCTTCTGTTTGCACATAATAATAATTTTCGCTTCTACGTAAACGTTTTTTACCATTATTATTTGTTTTATCATTTTGCGTATCTTTTCCCCGAGCATTTCGTAAACGTTTTCCCTGATCGGCAGTATGTGTATTGCCGAAACCATCTTTTAAAACTAGTGGAAAAGCCGATGTCTTTTCTATTTCTGACATACTGGCGACATCTTTGCTAATTTCTTCTGACGCAATGCTATCTTTTTTCTTCTTCTTCTTTATCTTCTTCTTAGTAAATGCGTATATTTGTACAAAACTTTCCTTCGCAATAGTAAGCCAACTCCTCGGATATAACACACTCGAGAGGCCCACTTCCCATTCGCCATCTAATGTTAATGGAGTTTGCAGACGTGTTAGAAACTCTGATATCTTATTGTCTGGAAAGAACTGGGTACTACTATTGCTCGGAAGCGTTATGTAAAACTGATCCCCGTTCATTCTGAGTCGAATGATGTATGGACGTCGTTATGCACGGACTAGGCAATATATACCCTAGATATCCACTCAAAAGTGATATCCATATGCCTGATTGCCCATTTTGTATACTCAGATTCACGATACATGTAATGATTACGATATAAATTATTATAATTTGAGCTAGGTATACTATTTCTTCTTTTGGTACTCGCGAACCCAGCATTCGCCACATGCTCTGATCCGATCTTCTCTCCATATATTCATCCATTTTCAATGATGTATAGTGCTTAGTTCATTAACCCACGTGTTAAACTTATCCGGGTAACCGAGCCACTTTACCAGATACTCGCGTTGTCCCTTTTAATTTTTTCTACTTTTAAGTATTTTTTCCACGGCATACTCTTTATCATTTTCTTCTATCACTTGCTGTATCTCATCACGATAAAAAGTACCAATAATCGTGTCACCTCCATAGTCTTCTAATTTATATAAGTATGGATATTTGTCTGTAAGCACCTCACGCACCTTAAACAATTCGCGACTCCATTGCCTGCGATATGCTTTTTCAAATGGCATTTTTGCTTGTGATATTCTAACATGGTCGCCTTGATTAGGGCTGTTTTTAGATTTGGAACGTATCTTCGTCTTCTTTCCATATATATTTCTCCACGCGATTAACTCCGTACTACGGTCGACTTCGGTAGCAGCCATGCGCGTATGGAATGTGTTGTGTTATTGTACGCTGTGACTAAACTGGGTAATACATCGATTTACTTTCGTGTATTTTTATGCGTCATGTATCTGTATATTCGACCCTTCAGCGTGCGTTGAAAACGCTCTACCATTGCAGCTTTCGTTTCATTTTGAGAAGTGTAGAAATGTATTCCATTATCTTTCAAATATTTTTTCATTACACGGTTTACGAACTCACCCCCTTTGTCTGTTTGAATAGCGTGTGGGCGACGCTCAGTATGCTCCAATATTGATTCTAACCCTTTCTTGACTGCCGATGACGTTTTACTAAACATGCATTCCACCCATGCATATTTTGAAAGGGCATCAACTACGCATAGCAAATATAACACGTTGTTGTTCTCTTTTGCCAGCATGCACATCGCGCATAGATCTGCCTGCCATAGTTCATCAATGGCTGAAACTCTTATTTTTCACCTGGAAAACTTTGTTCTCCACGGTCTGTGTAGGGTATATACTTCTTGGTGTTTTAACCATTTGTCGATGTAGTTGCGAGGTATTTTACCTTTGAACGCATTATATAGCTTTTCTTTCCCACCAAAAGACGCGTAATGTTTCGGATCAAAATATACTTTCGCCAATTTAGCATCATTCATGACTTATCTAAATTTACCCACACCGGAATGTCGCTTTTTCTTCCTGATGTCCGCTAGAGAACTCTTTCTACGTATTCTTTTGCTCGTGGGCATAGACGTGTACTCACTGGCGCTAACATCCTTTTCTGCACCATTATATATCTGTCTCATCGTTTTCTCTTGCCCTACAAATCTGTGGGGTATGTTTAGGTCGTGTAACAGATTAAGAAACTTTCCCTCCGCTTGATCACGCATACCAGCCAAAAGAGGTTTACGACCATGCGCTACTATGTTTGTAAGCAGGTCGAGTACATTACTTTTTGGGAAAAACGTACCCTCTATTGTCACTTCGCCCAAATCATTAACGTGAAAACGTTCAGGAACCGAACGTAAAATATCAATTACTCCGCTGACGTTTGTCTTGTACGTTTTTGGTATTCCCCTCATCGGAACGTTCAAGTATTTGTGCGGGCAGTGCATCGTAGTTAGTTATGGGTTGTAGAGGTAATGGTTGATATTGTTGTTGTTGTCCTTGCGTTTGCTGATAGTAATGCCTATACTTATCCAATACTTGCGAATATGATTTTGCTTTTTCATTTTCAGTCAGATCGTGTCTGGTTAATATATTGGATATCTCGTTGTCGAGACTAATAGCTTTACGTATCGATGGATCTGTCTTTAGCAATGATATTTTACTCTGTTCATTTAAATTACCTATCAATTCGTGAGGAACTAGCGCCATTTTACGTGCATGTTCCATCTTTTCACGCGAACAGTTTACCAATTAATGGCGCTAGCGTACCGATCACCGCTGGTAATAAGGCACCTAAAAATCCGCCTGTTTATAGCAATTTTCTTTTACGTACATATGGCACACTGCGACTAGTCAGTGTACGGATTTTCGCTTTGTATTTACTCAGCTGCTTGTATCGTATTTTAGTGAGATGAACATTCCCACGTAATACGTTTAGGCATGATTCGCATAGTACATCCACCAATTCGGTCAAACACTGTTTGATTACATCATTTCTGATTGAAGGCTTTACTTTAGCCAAATACTGCAGCATAGGTAAATGGCGTTCCGTTTTACGTGATGCCATTTTTCTTAGGTATGTAAACGTAGCACCCCTCCTTCGGATGAACAGATGAACGGAGTCTGATATTGTCAGGTGTCGTCTGTTTCAAATCTAGGAGTAGATATGAGTGAGGTTCGTGTGTAGCGTCCTTATATGATTCGATCAAATACTTTTTATTGCCTGGGTACATCTGATTAGATAAAGAACGAATGGATGACGCATCACGGGGATTCTTAAACAATACCATGTAGTGGCAGTTAACTGATAAGTCGCGTTGATTGCGAGACTTGTGAAACAGATTTTGAGCGACAAATATTACGCTACAATTCTCATGGTGAGAACGTTTTGTAAATAGGTCAGCTACATTCTCGTCGCATTTATTCATCAAATCGTCGAGCACCACCAATGTTCTGCAACTTCTGTCTAGTTCAACATTCACACCCTCTTTAAATTCAACTTCTTTTGCCAAATCGTTATACCCATCTTGCCACGCACCGTAGCAGTACACAATCCTCTGTGGAGGGGGAGTAATGGCATAGGGATCTCTTATTAGTGCTTTAATCATCTCAGTTTTACCGCACTGTGTTGGACCGCAGACAATCATAGTAAATGGGTACCGTAGTGTCGTATTACATTCAAGCGTAGATGCCATAGCGTCGTCACACGTGCATCCACGTACGACTAGGAAGGTTTACGCTCGTGCCCATATATATATTTATATATACCTTAGGCGTACGTGGACGCGTGTGAACCGTCACTACGATGTAATATGTAGTTACTCTTCTGCGAACACCTTATCAATGCTTGATGGTTAGCGAACATTACGAATTGTGACATCGGATACTCGTGACGTAAGAGAAATGCTATGTCCATTTAAGAATGTCACATAAATTAGGAGAAATGCTACAACTGCAACGTCAGATACTCGTAATGCAGGAGAATGCTATGTCCATTTAAGAATTGTGACGTAAAATTATGAGAAATGCTACGATTGCGACGTCAGATACTCGTAGGTGAAATACTGTGTACATTTAAGAATTGTTATGTAAAATTAGGAGAAATACTATGATTGCGACCTCGGATACTCGAGACATAGGAGGAATGCTATGTCCATTTAAAAATTGTATCATAAAATTAGGAGAAATACTATGATTGTGACGTCAGATACTGGTGACTAAGTAGAAATGCTAAGTACGTTTAAGAATTGTGGCGTCATATACACGCTACGGAGCAGAAATGCTATGAACATTTAAGTGTATGATTATGACATCAGATACTTGTGCGACGAATCCATAACATCTTTAAATAGTTACAAAAATAAACACAATATTCAGTGAATATTTTGTCATGAAATTGAACAAAAACCGTCTAACGGTGTTTTATTTAAGTATGCGCTATTCAGCTCACTCTATCATTCATTCACCTGAACCATTCTTCTCTAAAGAATAGCGATGGCACACGCCGTCAAGTGCCTCTGTCAAGTGAAAAGCGGGCATACCAACGCGTGCGGAGGAGGCGGGGGGGGGGGGGGGGAGTGAATAGCGAGTCGCTAGCGACAGATAAAGAGATAGAGAGAGCTAGGTGCTAGTACTGCACAAGCGAAATCCGATTTTAAAACTTTTTTATTAATACAGATATCAATAATACATATCGTTACAAAGATACGAAAAAGCACACCAAATACATCATATTTTACAAAGCTACGATTGACAAAATAAAACAATTAATTATGTTATTTAAAAATAATAAAATACGTAGGCCCTATTTGATTTTATTAAAAATTATCCTCGTGTTTTAATGCTTAAAAACACGCGGTTAATTTTAAATAAAATTAAATAAATTAATATTAACTATAGTTATGGCGCCAACATCTGTTTTTCATATATTACACCCACAATGTACCTATACCATTCCGTCATACACATATGGTACAGCTCAGTACAATGTTCGCATATATAGTAATGGTATGCTAGTCAAGCGCAATATTCGTCTTCGTCCATTTCTAATAATGCCGCCTCATTATACAGTTCAAAATTGTCAATTAGATTAAGGTCAACATCAATCCCTAAACATGAATGTTCACGTTGACTCGGATGATTTACTAGACATCCGTAACAATCTCGCACAACCAACGAATGTATCTTTTCACACAGCATGGATGCGAATAATTTCTGACTAATCATTTGCACATGATCCGTAGGGCAATAATGGTGTGGATGACCCATAGTTTTACAATAGTGACACAATTTGACGGGATCATCATCGACGAGATTTAGTTCGTCATCGCTTAAAACCTCATCGAGGTATATAGCGTCCGTAGTAAGCGAATCGTGATTAGACATCTCTGCGGAATCACTAGTGGTTGGAATGTTATTCATGTTCTCACTTTTTCACACCATATAAGCACTGAGGTATCGTGCTAAACAACTCGTCACCGCTCACGTTGGGTGGCACATAAAAGTTAGGTAATGCTGCCAGCAAATTACTCGCATTCTGTTTCAATAATTCCCACTCGTTGTCTTGCAGGTATAATCCGCAACGTGTGGCACGTGGTTCTGCGTCAGAGCAGAAAAAATAGCGTATACACGGAAATTCGTCACAGATAGAAATACGAACAGAATTGTCCAAAGAATATGTAAATAGTAGCCTTCTTTTTTGCGCGCACGTTTTACCGCGTCTTCAAGATCGGGTATGATCTGTAACAGCTGATTAAACGCTGCTACGCTGAGATATAAACCAAGTTTAGTGGGATAACCGTCAGGATGAAACTGCCGTAGATCGGTACACCACTTTTCGCCAAAACGTATTGTTCGTGCTTTACTCGAATTACCAAGATCACACCAAAACGCCGAGCGATTTAAATATTTAAAGCAAGGATCAGATGACATCGTGGAGAACGAATAATCATAGCGTGAAACTGATGCATTTATATATCATTAGTAACAATAACGAACAGCCGCACACGGATTGAACGACATCTGGCATAAATACCATGCATACAAATGGCATACAGAGGAACGCGTGCATTAATTTGAATTTATGGAGCGCAATTGTTCGATCAATAACGTACATATTCACGCGGTACAAGACACCGTCTTCTACCGTCGCACACTTTATGAGCAATGATGCGCGCGACCAACTTTTAACCATTACACGGCTGAGAGACTCGATACACCAAAGTCGACGCGTATTATCGCTGGATGCACAAAATATTTTTGAAAACTATCTGACTGTAAGTTCATGACGTATGACAACAACTTTCAGTCATAATATTTTTGCGGTAATATAAGGCTAGTAATGCGTGCGATAACTACGCATAAGTTATGAATGAGAAAGACATTAATTAATGAAGCTTCGCAGCAATAATACGCCAACCCAATGCACTATGTCTATCCCGTATTCGGTTAATAAACCCTTGCTAATTTCAGACATGAGTATAATTCTTCCAGCATTAATTTTGTCATCTCTTAAAGCGAACCACATGCTCCTCATAATCAACGTACGCATCTTATCCTTATCATCGTTACACAGACTAGCAATATTTGTTATCATAGTGCGAGCAGCTAGTGCGGCTTCGGCGGACATGGATGACACCGACATTGTTTACGTACTGACTGAAAAAAGTGCACTGTTGCTATTTATATTATGCTAGTGTAACCGTATGGTACTGATGATAAATCTCCCAGTTTCAAAATACGTTTTTTAAAGACGGGTCTGAAAATATTACTGCTATTTACTGAAAGAATTCTAAAATGATCGGTGCGCGTGATCTTTGATGGATAGCTTAATAGTACACTATTACTATCCGTAATTCCACCATCAACATCGTCGTGTCGT
>CM067370.1:700477-793972 GCA_034401795.1 Chaetoderma sp. LZ-2023a | reverse complement strand
GACGGGCATGTCGTATAAGATGGTTTTCTCTGGCGACCATGTCGTCAATGACAAATCGAGTCTAAATCGCCTAATGTAAATGAGCCAACATAGGTACGCGGCTTGTTTGCATATACAGGCATACAGATGGATATTTCGAAAATAATTAGATTGGACCATTGCATTGTCATATAGAACAACATTTTCAGCCGAATTAGTATTTTAAATATTCAACAATTTGTTTCTTACGTCGTATATAATTCTTCCTATCTGGTGACTCGGGTTCAATAACTTAAAGACTAAATACCTGAACATGATTTAATCGTGGTGTAGGGCTGGTGTAAGCCAGTTTAAACTCAGTCTGGATGTTACCAGGTGTAAACGCGCTTATTGAATGCGGACTAGGCTTAAAAATAAAGCGGGTAACAAATCTTTTATTACTCGGTTGAAGTAGAGACTTGTTACTTGGTTTACGCTAAACCGAGGTTTAAATCACCTTATTGAATTCCACCCCTCAAAATGTCTGCCATTGTACCATTGTGAGATAGCAGTAGGTAGCTGAGTAAAGTCCAAACATTAACCAGTTTGCTACACCATAAAGGTGTGATATCTAGTCTCTAACAGTTCACAGCAAAATGGTTGGTTATTTTGAAACTAATTGCTTGGAAGCTATTTCTGCCTATAGCGCCAATATCTTTCAGTCAAATTAGGGTCAAAATATTCAACACATCATCAAATAAGGGGTAAGTGAGTGAGTTTACATGGAAGTTGTTGAATATTGTGTGCCTAATTTGATTGGAAGAGGTTGCTGCTTATTTGTATTTCATTTTAAAACCAATCATATAGATACGCTGTTTGACTATTTTGCAACTAATATGACTGCTTAAGGCAGCAATGCTATCAAATCAAATTAGGTAATTACCTAATTTTACTTGATATTATTGCTGTTTTATGCAGTCAAATTAGTTTTCAAAATATGTAGCAGAATTCAATTGTTACTTAATTTATGCAGGTATGCGGGTACCATGTTGGTATGCAGGTACCCGCCGCCATGCGGGTACCGGCAGGGCAATCATACCAGCACAGATAGGTTTGCTGTGCAGTTGTGACTGGGACGGCATGCTTCTTATGTGTCTACAATGTACGACATATGCCACAGCATCTGGTGCCATGTTGATTGACGATGAACTGGGGACGCTATGCACACTCTGATTGACCGGTCATACACCGGGGACATGCGAATGAATACGTGTGTTTGTGCAGAAATGATCACTAGCACCGTGTGTATCCTGTGGTCCGTACAAATCGGACTAAATGGGGACGACACTCGGAATGGGACGTTGCATTAAGGGGGTGATAGAAATAGCGTGAGATAACCGTTTTTGGCCTTAAAACAACCGGGGACGTCCCCGGTTGCTGTGTGTCCCCGTTGTAAAGGTGTATATACATATAAATTCCCCCGGTTTACACCAGTTACGAGAGCACACAAACACACGCACGCACGCACGCACGCACGCACGCACGCACGCACGCACGCACGCACGCACGCAAGCACGCACGCACGCACGCACGCACGCACGCACGCACACACACCACCTTAAACTACCCCCCCCCCTCCGCCCGCTAGGGCGAAAAAGTCTGCCAGGTGCACAAATTGTATGTCTTGTATGGATTTACTATTTAATATACATTCTGTTGAATATTTTGAAACTAATTTCACTTGGCGCTAAAGCACCCAGTCAAATTAGTTTCAAAATATTCAGCAGTATACATGTATACATAGAGTTACCATGAAATTGTGATTCTGGTCATTTCGGATTCAAAGTAGGACCTATAGGCTATATATCGTCTATATAAATCGCCCGATAAATCGACCCCAACATAAATATGGATGGATGATGGGCGTATAGCTAGAAATGTATTCCTCTATTACTGCACAAACACACGCACGCACGCACGCAATCTTCAATTTCTTTTGAAAAACATGGGAAATTATTTATGTCTTATTCGTGTCCAGTCCACTAAATAATGCCTTCGTCATTTAGTTGGGCTTTTTTACAGAATTTATGTTCGTGCTCGCGTGCAAATTGACATTCCTAAAGAAAACTATAGAAGCTGATTTTGGTTGGCTTGACAATAAAATGGTTAGCTGTATGACTGACTGTTTTAAACAGGTATCCAATGTTCCAAGCAGCAGCTGGATACAATGTCCATGATCTTTAGATGTAGAAAGCTATGGGTCACACCATTACTTTATCTTGTGAATATGATACACTTTAATTTACTTGCTGATTTATTTTATTTATATTTTAACTGTAAAGATCGTTGACTGTTTTAATATCTGTTTTCCGATGTTGGATATAAACAATGTTAGTTTGGCTTTCTGGAATATCGATGGGGCCTTTACAAGCAACAATGACCAGAGAACATGCAAGCTTACAGACCCAGAAATTCAAAGCCAGATAATATAATTTGACATTATATGCCTGGTAGAAACACACTGTGGAGAAAAAGATCAGATTACAATACCGGGTTTCCATATACAAACAAATCTTAGGCCAAGATTATCCACTTCTAAACGTGACTATGGAGGAATTGCTGAATGTGTAAGAAAAGAGATACGCAAGGGTATAAAATTTATACCTCCATCAAATAGCGAGATCATGTGGATCAAACTCCCCAAAAGCTTTTTTAATCTCGAAAAAGATATATATCTTAGCGTAGTTTATGTAAGTCCAGTAGGGACAACTTTCTCTGCACGGAGAGATAACACCTTTGAAATATTAGAAAATGATGTGGCTCTGTATTCTAAATCCGGAAGTTGTTTAATCTGTGGGGATTTCAATGCTCGAACTGCAAATGATTCAGATGTTTGTATGGACGAGCGATCACCTATAGCCGATTTACTACCAGACTATATACATGATGTAGATATTCCGAGAAACAACATGGATCCACATGATGTAGATAATCACGGCAAACAATCACTCTCCATGTGCAAATCTTCAAATCTGCGTATCCTATATGGACGTATCTTGGGTGATTCTTCTGGTCATTGCACTTGTTTCAGCCACACCGGCAAACCCAGTCTAATTGACTATATGTTAGCTTCTACCAATATTTTATGTAAAATAGAATGTTTCCATGTACATAATCACAACCATTTCTCTATCCATTGTATATTGAAGATGGTACTCTGTACTGGTATATATGAGCACACACTAAGTGATACTCGTAATCCTCCCTGCTCTAAGTATAGGTGGGAAATGGGAGATGATGACACATTTTTGAAAGCAATGTCAGATACTAGAATCAGGTAAAAAAATCAACAACTTTATGGCATTGCCTGCTAACAAACCATGTAGCAAGCCAATCAATGCTGATGAGTCTCTGACAACTACACTAACATACATTATCATAAGTGCAGCCAAACTTTCGGATATAAAACATATTGATTCTGGAAAATGTTTGAAAAAAACCCCTAGAAATATTGTTAATAAGCTGAAGAACCAATGGTTTGGCCAGGATTGCAGAATTATGCTTAAGGATCTCAGAGGTATGACACGTAAAATTCACGAAACGCCATCAGATACCATCCTATTAAATAAGTTTCGATATTTGCGGAAAAAATTCAAAAGACAAATAGCAAAAAAGAAGTCCATCTTTAAGCAGCGAATCTTGGATCAAATGGAATCCTTAGAGTCCAAAAACCCTAAGACATTTCGGAAACTGTAGGATGAACTCAAAGGTACTAATAGTAATTCTAAAGGAAGTTCAATTTCCTGTACAGAATGGGTGTCACACACACGCCGATTTAGACCTTGAAAACACAATAGACAATTTTATTCAAACCAATAGAAATACAATTTTTAACGAACTTAATTTTACTATTACAACTTCTGAGATCTCTCGGGCTATTTCTTTTCTTAAAAACGGCAAAGCGAGTGGATTTGATGAGATCTTAAATGAAATGTTAAAGGCAGGACACACTCGACTTTTACCAGTTCTGCACAAATTGTTTAACTCCATTCTGAGCTCTGGTCAATTTCCTATGGAATGGCGCTGCAATCTACTTTCACCTATACACAAGAAGGGCGAGGTTTCGAAACCTGAAAATTACAGAGGTATAGCCGTAAGTAGCAATTTATGCAAATTATTTTGTAGCATTCTGCAATATCGATTAACAAAATTTGCTGAAACAAACAAACTAATCCCACAATGTCAATTTGGTTATGGAAAGAATGCAAGAACAGCAGACCATATTATGGCTTTGAAATCAATTATTGACAAATATGTTAATGCTGCTACTAAGAAAAATATATTCTGCTGTTTTGTGGAATTCAAGTCAGCCTTTGACACAGTCTCTCGAAACAAATTAATATATAAATTACTACAAGCTGGTATTGATGGCAATTTACTAACTGTCATTGAAAGTATGTACTCTGATGTGATATATGCAGTCAAAATGAATGATGGGTACAGCAATGGCTTTTCATCCTCAGTTGGTGTCAAACAAGGTTGCGTACTTAGCCCACTTTTATTCAACATGTATCTGCGTGATTTGCCAGATATCTTTGATAGAACATGCGATCCTATACCTTTGAATAACACTTCTATTAATTGTCTTATGTTTGCTGATGATCTTGCCATAGTGTCAGAAACCCACACTGGTATGCAAAATGCGCTAAACAAATTTAATATTTACTGCAACAAATGGGACCTTACTCTCAACTTAAATAAGACCAAAATAATAATTTTCAATAAAAGTGGGCATTTACTACGATTTAGGTTGTAAAGTCTTATTGCTATTTAGGTATCGTCTTTACACCATCTGGTAAATTTAAAGCTGCATGTGAAAGACTGGCAGAGCAGGCCAAGAAGGCTTTGTTCAAAGTTAAAGTTATCAATGTCAGAAATAATGTTTTAACAGCATTCACGCTATTTCGTTCTTTAATTTTACCCATCTTATCTTATTGTGCAGAAATGTGGGCACCCTTTTACATCAAAGGCATTAATGAACATAACTATATGCAATTAGGAGATAATGTTCCAGTCGAAAAGGTCCTAATTAGCTTCTGTAAATATATACTTGGGTTAATAGGAAAGCTACTAATGCTGCTGTAAGGGGTGAACACGGGCAATATGCCTTACTCACCACGCTCCTCATACAATCAGTATGCGACATTGACTCTGAGACAATAGTTCATCAAGCCTATATGCATTCGTATTCCTCATTAGAAGATAACTGGGCTAGCCATTTAAAAAGTCTATGGACTAGCTTTAGCTTTGAAGAAATTTGGACCAACCAAAGCACCAGAAATAAAAAGACATGTGCTAAATTACTAACTGATGCCATGGAGTCTAGATACAAATCAAACTGGCTGGTCCATGTAAACAGAGGTGTCACAGATCGAATTGGTACATCTCAACAGGGTTCTAAACTTAGGTCGTATCAAACATTTAAAAGCAACTTTAACATGGAGAATTATTTACTAACTGAACACGATCTTTCTAGGCAAAATTTGTTTGCTAAACTCAGAATCAGTGCACACGATCTCCAGATAGAACTGGGGAGACATACAATTCCCAAAACTCCTGCAGAAAAAAGAGTATGTTCGCTATGTAACATTCAAGCTGTTGAGGATGAAAGACATTTTATTCTAAACTGTCCATTTTACCACAGTGAAAGACAATCGCTATTTAATTACCTTAATGTTTTTGTAAATTTTGCTTCCCTCAGTGAACAGCATAAATTTGTGTTCATAATGTCCTACAATAACGGTGACACTGAGGTCTGCAAACCGGCACTAAAATATGTCACTGATTGTTTATGAAAAGGCACAATGCGTTGGCTCCGAAACAATCCACTAACCCACCGCCATCACTAGTAATTGCAATATAATTGATCAGATCGGCAGCAAATTTTGCTGTAGGTACATTACATGTATCCTTATCGCCCTTTTATATGACGGCTGGGTGAAGAGGTGACATCGTTATCTTCTGTGTCATAAAATCTCATGGTGATTAAACTATCATGGGATATTGAGATATGGCGAGTGGTGATGCTGCTTCTTCTTTATTTAGTTATCCTGGCGGAGGTTTCACGCAACAGTCAGTGAAGTTTCCACTGTAACTAATGGGCAGTACCTAGCAGAACATTAACTTCAACATTAACTTCAAATTTACACTATGAATGATATGTAGTTTCTACTCATATATTAATATAACCACTTAATTTGATAACAGAGCCATCAGCCTTAACTCGTGGATGCCATCTTATGTGTGTGCGTGCGTGCGTGCGCGTGTGCGTGGGCGTGCGTGAGAGTGTGCGTGTGCGTGTGCGTGTGCGTATTGTATATATCATGTATATTTTACTTATTGTCAACTGTATATCGTATGTACTATCTATGTATGGCTATATCTATATGTATGTAGATTTCGTGCCAATAAATAATCTGAATCTGAATCTGTGCTAGGTTTGATCTCCCGCTTCAGTAATATGACGTCATAATGGTACATATTCTTTAAGAACATGCATATATTTGACTGCCTCAGCACATAATATACGTTAGTGGAGGCCTACGAGCAGATTAAAGCAAAATATTAAAATATTTAACGCATACAACACTCATGCGCGCGCACGCAACGTCGTTATAGCATTAGGAAATTCCCAACTTCCGGTTCTTAGGGCGTTCTTAACTAAGAAGTAGACTAAGAACGCTCCATGGATTCCAACTTTCTTAGCGCTAAGAACTTTCTTAACTAAGAACTTTCTTAGTGCTAAGAACGTTCTTAGTGGTTCTTAGGCTAAGAAAGCGCCGTGAATACGGGCCCTGTTCTCAAAACTGTGTCAAAAGCTTTTTCAAAATCTATGAAGGCACGTATAGTTTTTTCTTTCTTTGTTGTATTATTTCTATTAGTTGGAATAGTGTGTATGGTCGAGTTGCTTAAATTCGTGAGTACCGAAATTCGTGAATTTGTTTTTATCGCTCTCGTTCTATGATGTAACGTTGCATGGAACGCTAGCCACTTTTTGATTGACAGTTCTGAACATTTTGACAAAGTTTTGACAAAATACGATCAAAACAAGAAACTTTTCATACAATTACTGATGGTAGTGATAAAAATTGCAAGATTCCTTAATGCACTTTCTTAGATTACTTACTTGCGCTTATTTAGCACCTAAAATGAGCAATTTTCACAATCCAAAATTACCACCTGCTTTGGTTACATTTTCCCGCCGTGTCGGATTAGACTGATTGACGGTAGCACGTATAAATTTTATTGGAGAGGCTCTAGAGGAAGGGGTGGGTACTTATCAATGATGTACCAAAATGTCAAAATTAACATAAAGTGCACACATGGTTTTTTAACGATAGAAATTTTTTTATTCTTCCGTTTATGCCTGCTGAACATGTTTTTAAAGACCCTAGCGTTAGTTAATTTCTTCAGCTCATTAATATTTATGAATTTCATGTGACATCACTACCTAACGAAAGCGGCATCCATTTGGGGTTTTTTCTTCTCTTCAACTGTATCAACTGCTTTTATAGTTTATACATTCATCTGTAGGGTTAAAACGGAAAAATTAGCAGTTGAAACATTCAACAAACCAATACCATGATATTTAAGGATTTACAAGCATGTACCAGACAGCTGAAGATGCATGATCACCAATTCACGAAATTCGGTACCGCTATTTCACACATAACCTGGTGAGGTGGGTCAGTTCAAATGCTTGGAATTTGTTTAAAACCTAAAGTTTTGTGCTGAAATTTTTGCATTTGTATTCGGAAGTGTTATTTTACAGTGTGTTAAATTTTTGCGCATATCTGTTTAAGAGTTTTCTTTCACGAGTGCATTACTTGCTTAGATTCACGAACTTCGGTACCCATAGTATATATGTGGTCGGTGGTTGAGTAGTCATGTCTAAAGCCGGCCTGGTTTTCTAGTAGTAGGTTATTCTCATTTACTGTTTTGTTTATTCGACTATAATTGCCGTAAACGGTTTTCCTAGGCAACTGGGTAAAGTAATAGCCCTGTAGTTCTTTGGTTCTTTAGAGTCTCCCTTTCGTTTATAAATTGGTATTATGATGCCCTCTGTCCAAGATTCTGGAATATCTGCAGGATCGAAAACTGATATATATATCTTCTGTTGTTTTATGTACTCGTTTATTATATTATCTACTCATGCTGCTTTGCTATTTTTAAGTGACTTAATCGATTTAGAAATTTTGACTGAAGTGATCGGTTTGTTTAACTCTTAGCTTTTGTCCATAGGTTCAGGAGACAACGGAATGTCTTGAGTTAGTGATTCTTCACTGCTTGTTGGGTCATTAAGTGCTCTAAAGAAATCATACATCTTCTCGTTATCTACTGGACAGATATCTCGTTTGTTATTGTTTTTAATGATTTCCCAGTAAGCCTTAGGGTTACTGGAGTTCAGTTCTTGAATTTTCTTTTGGTATTTCTGTTTATACTGCCGGATACATGTTTTCATTACTTGTTTATAGGCTTTGCAAGCGTTAATCATTCCCTCTCTATTTTGTGCTGTCCGTTTTGTTGCAATGCGTTAGTTTACCAGTGTTAGCATTCCTGCCAGCTCGTCCACTGAGTACGAGTATATTATTATATTTACGCAGTTCTGTTAATCTGAAACGATAATTATCTGGTTTATGTAGGTATGTAGATACCCTATCATGTACGCTGTGGGTATTAGAGAGTTCTATATCTTCGATGTTTATATTAGACACGATTATCCTTAGTTATTATGCGAGGAATGTTGGTTATTTTTGCTTCAAGGGCACCGCACACAAATGTGACAGTAAGCGACGGCGATGCGACGGCGATATGACCGGCTACGACGCAAATCGCAAGAAATCATTTGCAAGTTTCACCGGCTCTGCGTTGTGCTGTTATTGTAGCGTGGATCGACCGGTCAGGTACGAACCGGCCCAGTTCAGCTGGAGGAGGACGATATGAGGCTCAGAGTCCGTGAGATATTCCGCTGCGCATGAGCGGCAATAAGAGATAGCCTACGCACGCGCGTTAGCATGTGGCCGGAATGGCATCGTGTGAATATTCCGGGTCTGTGTTCGTAATTTCTTGAACACAGGCCATCCTCGCTTTTCTTGGTAAGAATCATTACCAGAATCAAACGAGGATTCTAAAACTTTTTACAGAATTAAAATCGGTTCAGAAATGGCTGCGATATCCAAGATTATTTATCCAATATTTTGAGCTCCCATCTGAAATAATAACGTTATAGCCAATGTGCTTGGTAGGGTGAAGGCCAGCAAATCACATGGTCGCGTAACCCTACCTAGTTATGATGCGTTGACTGATTGGTTGGAACGTCCAGCTGTGACGTCACCAATTAGTATAAAAGCAGTTAAGAAAATCCAAATCGACAGATGTTTGTTTACGTGTCGTCTAGAGCTGAAAGAGATGAAATAGTACTGCTTACTGTAAAATTCCTAGTAGTATATAACCTAAACAGTGCCACTCGGTTTTGAGTTCTCGTCTGTGGAGCACACGCACCGCACTGCATTTTCCAGTTTTTACAAGCTCCTGGGGCCAGTTTCACAAAGGTGCGTAAGTACGATATTGGACGTAAATATGGCGTAAGTACGGTAGGGGGGGCGTAAATCGGGTTTCACGAAAAGCGCGTAACTTACGCGGGCCATAATTATGGTCGTAACTTACGCGTGCTGAGACCCACGCGTAAGTTAGACCGTCTAACTCAAAACATCACGTTCAGAACCTCGTTTTCCAGCGTATACGGCGACTATTCGCGAGAGGCTAATTAGGTCATCATTTAGGTCGGGAACACGTTTTAAAATTAGATCTGTTTATTCATATCTATCTCGTTTGTGCACTTCGCATATTTTCCAGAATGCAGTGCTATCGACACAGACAGATCATCACTGAAAGGTTTTTCTTCACTATATAATTTAAGCTGTCAAAATGAGTCACCAGTTTTCAAATATCCCTATCGCTGTTCTGACAGAACTCATGCTGCTCCGCCTGGCTTCAAGTGTGTCAAAGTCACAGCTTCAATCTAAAGCTACAGGCAATATTTTGTTGGTTGAAATAATCGCGCCATCGTACTCTAAAAATTACGCTTCAGATCCACGATTTAATTTAATCTATAAAACCTGTCTATTACGACGACCACACTAGGCGCACAGAGTGAAAGTGACTGTCAGAATAGTGAATCGAGCCCTCTGTGATTATTTTGAAAATTGATTGAGTGCGTTGTTGCTTCCTTCTTTACTGCCAACTTGTTTTCAAAATAATCAGCCGGTTATTTACAGCCATGTTTAATTTTTTTGCCTAAGTTAATTTTCGAATACCGGTACACTACAGCGATGCAGTAATTAGAGAAGACTATTTTTTTGTAAATTTACCACTGGGATGACTGGCTCATTTATGGAGCAAAGTCTTAAAGTGGTAAAATTTCAAAAATAGGTGCCACCTCCTGCACACTCACAATCATGCCTTAATGAATAATGCTGTTAACCCTTTAACCCACGAGTTAAAAATAATCCATGTTTTCATTGAAAATGTTCATTTGCAGACCAAGCGATTACTTTTGAAAATTTAACACCAAGAGGTTATTTTTGAAAATATAACATCGGAACGACTGGTTAGGTTATTGAGCCAGCCATTCCAGTGGTAATTTTCAAAAGTTATCCTCTTAGCCTGCAAATGGGCATTTGGCTGGCTTGGGTGCTAAAGATTTAAAACAAGAAAACAAAAATCATTTACCGCGACTTCATTTGCAGTGTTAAAACTAACCCTATGGAGTTGTGGTCGAATAAGGTGGTGGCACGATATACACTCTCTGAATCTGAATTGTTTAAATCTGGTAGCCATATTGGATTTTGAATGCAGGGCAGTTGTCATAGCCAAAATAGATATTGTCAAAAGGAACAAATGATGAAAGTTGCTACTTTCCATCTTGAAACATGCCACAATTTTTGACAGACAGACAAACAAACTGCCAGACCTGTGTACACACTAGTAACGTCTTGGAAATGTGACTTTAAGCAAAGCAATTTAATCATACAGATCTGAAAAAAATTAAATCTTTAATTTGAAATTGTTAGCATGGAAGATGTTGTTGCATTCTTTCCAGTCAACTCATTTTAAGGCAATTCTACATTTTTTTCCAGTATGGCTGCCTTGAAATTAACATATTTCTCAAGGGAATGGTTAACCCTTTAATGGCATGGTTCATATACACAAGTACACAGAAAGTTTGGAAAAGGGTGGAATTATAAGAAACCAATGTATTCAGGCCTTGAAAAGTATGGAAAATTTAATGTTTTCTCCTACAGGTTTGGAAAATGTATGGGAAATAAAAAATATTGTCAGATGTGATTCTCATTTGCAAAATAATATAGATATAATCAAATATTGATGATCTCAGCTACTAATTCCATAACTGATTGGAGACATAAAATGGGACTAGAAGTTGATTAATTAGGTCTGGAAAAGGTATAGAAAAAGTATGGAATTTCATTCTGCAGATGTATGAACCCTGTGATGAGAAAATGTAGTCAAGAAAAAATATTGTCCATAGAAAATATCCATTTGCAGACCATGAGAAGTTTATTTTTGACAACTTATCACTGGAATGACTGCTTGGTGATTGAGCCACTCATTGCAGTGATAAGGTTTCAAAACTAGCATTCTCTTAGTCTGCAAATGGATTGCTCCATAGGAAATTTCCATTTGCAGACCATGAGAAGACTATTTTTAACAACTTATCACTGGAATGACTGGCTTGGTGATTGAGCCAATCATTGCAGTGATAAGATTTCAAGAATAGCATTCTCTTGGTCTGCAAATGTATTATACATTGGCCCATAGAAAATTTCCATTTGCAGACCATGAGAAGACTATTTTTGACAACTTACCACTGGAATGACTGGCTTGTTAATTGAGCCTATCATTCCAGTGATAAGATTTCAAGAAAAGCATTCTGTTAATCTGCAAATCCAGGGGGGGGGGGGCCCATCTGGTGAATACTATATTATAATATGATTCAAAAGTACTTTCCTTTGTTTTGCAGCCTGTGCCAGTGATTGTGCACCAACTCAATGTCTAACGTAACAGACAGAAGGCTTTGCAATGAGATGCAGTCTATGATTTCTTCTTCATCACTTTTAAATCATTGGATGCAGTAAATGGAATAACATCTGTAATACCGGTACCAGAGTCCCAAAAGACATTCGCAGTCAATTTCAGAATGATAAACACACCTGTGATGGATGTGACCACTGTGTCTAGACTGTTTTCAAAGCCTCATACATACTTGTTGTTTACAACACACTCTGATAATCACAGTTCACTACTTCAATAATCATATTTAAAGCATAATGCTGTATTTAATGAATGAGTTAAAAAAGAAAAAAAACTAAATTTTAGTATTTAAGTTTTTATTTAACTCTTATGACAATGATGTCAAAATGGTTAATTGTTGCAGAACCAGTAGTTAATAAGACTGGCATATATGATTAAAAGAGTTGCTGATCCCTGTTTCTGCCTTTGCCAGTTAAACAAATAATCCTGGCTTAGTGTCTAAATACACATATTGTGTACAGTCACTGGCCTTACTCAGTCATTTTTGTCAGTAGACACAATGAGTACTGAAAATTGGAATTAAGAATCTAAAATTACACCAGTCTTCAATCTAACAGTTTATACAGAATATGAATTCTGTACTTGATGATTGAGAAATTGTGATTTTCCAACTCAGTCATGAGTATCATTCATCAAATACAGAATTCACATGCTGTATGAACTGGTAATTGGAGACTGTTGTAATTTCCAAAAGATAATACCTCTGTCCCTTACACAATTCTACTATCCTATGCACATTTCCAGCACAGAATTTGTACTTATGACCATAAGTTTCCTACTTCTGGTCAAGTGTTACATTTTTACCTGAGATTTTCATATTTGCTGCTAAAATATATACATATCTCCAAATGTTTTGGTTTTAATCTAAATTAATACCTCATTTCAAGATAATGTGTTAGCATTTCTGACCAAAATGTGTATGTTTCCAGCCAAAATGTGTTTTGAAACTTATTTGCATGTGTTCTGATTCAAATACTTGGGTTCCAGGTGAGTGATCTCCAGGGCGTTTATTCGTTGGTAATTTATGAAAATATCATAGCCACTAGTTTCCATGGTGATGATAATTTATAAATTTTTTTTTTACCCCTCTTAAATCACAACTACATGACAAATGCTATAAATTTCATTCGATAGAATAGGAGAAATGTATCCAACTTAACGATTTAACACTTAATCGGCAGTGGTGCTGAGAAATGTCCATTTCCAAGAAGACTATTTTTTAAATCTTTCCACTGGAATGACTGATATTGAAATTGACTAAATGATTTAGTATTGTAAAATCATGATGCCCCTGAAATGTCATATCCAGGCGAGATTAACAGCTTCAACCAATGACATGTACAATACTGCTACCGTAGTTGAGCAAAGGGTGTAATATATCATCAGACACAGTTGATCTCAGGCTCAATCCTGCTCTTCTTTGAGTAAGGTTATTTCAATCAAAGAAAACTTGTAAAGATATACAACCAAAGCTGTCTATAACGGTCACTGTATGGACCATCAAAATATGGTCATTGAGGTAGGTGGTCGCTTAATGCAGCTCATCTGCTGTGTTTTAGGCGGGTGCATGACATATGATCGCGATTTTCTAAGACTTAATTCGTATGGATCAATTGGTCCCAAAAGCGAGTGCGCTTCAAAGACGTCTTTGTCCGATATAGACGGGATTTTTTGCGTTTCCGCGAAATAGGCCACTGCCGCTGTAGCCGGTATCACGACGCTAAATGTGCCCCATTTCGTGTTTTCTTTCATATTTTGCACATACATACGCATAATTAGCTTTCAGTCCTAAATAGACCTACTTGTGTTAAGAATTTGGTAACGCTTAATAAGTGTATTATGGGTGTGGGCGAGGGGTCGTCTCGCTGCCGTGGGTGTGGGCGAGGGGTCGTCTCGCTGCCGTAAGAATGCAACGCTGCCTTCTACATGGCCGGTTTTCTATACCTCTGGTTCACGATATACATTATTTGCACTGATTGACCCTGCCCTGCACTAGAATTAAAAACTACAGCTGCCAAATCAGCTGTGTTTTCACATATGTCATAAGTGACACCGATTCTCGCCTTAGCGTACTAGAGAGCTCCGCGTCTAAGTTACGCGTTTTAGTATCTGCGCGTTTATTTACGACGTCTTTCGCGAAACTGACGTAGGCGCGGGACTTAAGTATAGCGTCTAAGTTAGACGGGGGGGGGGGGGGGGGGGTAACTTACGCACCTTTGTGAAACTGGCCCCTGGACGATATCACCGGGGGAAATATCTAAATCAAAAAGAAGGCTTTCCCCAATACCATCACTTGAGAGGGACCTTCTCTGCGGTGCGGCCTTTTGACCAGGATGTAAGATCCAAAAACAGTATGTAGGACAGTAGTGTTTTCTGATATCTCGCCAAATCTACCGTACCACGTTGAAAAAGTGGTAGGACAAACTCCGCACATGTCTCGTGCAATTTATTAACGTTTTGACTGCAGTCCGGATAAGGACATTGCTTTATGCACCGCACGAGCCATGCGATGCCTATCACCTTGTGCTCCGCAAAGATGTTCATGCATCAAATCAACTTTTCACCATATCCCTTCAGTAAGACAAGGGGCATCTTCAAATCTGCATTAGTATGGAAATCTCTCACGACCGCATAATTCTCAGAATGTGTTCGTACGTGACTATCTACTAGCCATCAGCGTGAGTTCTTCTTCACAGTTCCTGAGTATGAGCCGCATCAGATAGATCGTCTGTGGATATTCACCAAGCAGCAACTTCAGTATCATGCCATTTCGCGCCTCAATGTGACGCTTCAACTATAGTGACGTTAGGACATTTTTGTACAGATGACTAATAGGTACTCCGTAACCTTTATATTGTATTGTTTTTATTAGGTACCTAGGTACCGCAAGGTCGGCTGAGACCTTATTTTTATAGTTTATCTATATTATTGTACATATTTATTTTCATCTATGTCCTGATGACTAACCGGCACCGCAAGGTCGAGTGATCTTATATTTTTACTGTGCTATATAGTTAGTGATATGGCAGTAGCCATTCAAGTTATTATCTTTTTGCTTAGTTTTTATTATTCTGCAAAAATGCTTGGACCGCACCTCGCTTATGTTACACTATGCAGTATCAAGAAACACACCACCTTGTTCCCCCCACAGAAACACTTTTTTACTACGGTCACTGTTCATGTTCTCACTAGCGAATATGACATGCAGCCGCTAAATATAACTATGCTAGCTCGATAGGATAGGTTTCAAAGTAGCTAAGGACAACTACTCTTTAGGAGACATTTGTGTAAAGCCTCTTTTCCGGGAGCTGCGGATTAGTTATACACCGTGCACTGGCAAGTTTGTATAAATTGGCCACCAACCATAGGGCCTCCTAAAATTCATAATATATTGAATAGTTGTATTTTCCTACGCTCCTCCGGCCTCAGGGCCTAATAATTGTCTGAATTCCATCCGCCACGTTGGTTAGAACTGACTTTAGAAACTATTGAAGTTTCTGAGCAGTTAGAATCAAGGTGTCGATGACTGCACACACCCTCTCTGTATCTTCGGATACTTAATAGTGCCAAAGTATGAATCACTGCGAAAATATAATTTTGTTAGCCTGACCCGGCAGTGCATTCTTTGGGCAATTTTCCTTAATCTTAAAGCAGATAAACGTTAGCTCCAGGGAGCTGATCTCACCTGATCCACTCTCGAAACGCTAGGTGACGGATAAAGACACAGATCGCCATCTAACTCTGCGGTGACTGGGTGTAGCCTTCGAGCCCTCCACGCCTTCACAGGAAGGTCACCATAGTTGGATATCGGTCTCTTTCTCCCCACCGTAAATAGACTATTGCTTTCTAAAAATGCTTGTGTAATGTGACTTGTCCACGTGTTGTTATTCGTGGTCGTGCTACGGTATGTTGAAGGATCGTTATTTGATTCTGAAACTACCACCAGACGACATGTTCACATGCTGTCGGTCTGAGGTGGATACTCCGTGGTGGTGTTCACAGCGGGCACTGAGCATTCACGCCAGGCAGACCTGTATGTTAAAGATGGGAGAAACACATAGCCACTTTTGGCTTAAACTTGTAACTTGTAGACCAAAAACAAACTGTTAATGTAGGTGCTAGCAAGAAAGTCCGCATAAATAAAACGGCATCTACTAAATTAATATCTTTAAACTCACATACGGTGACGGTGTTGTATTCTACGGAAATCATCCACCCACCGTAAACCAGTGTGCATCCCAATAGCTTTTAATTACACTAGGTTGATTCATTTTCTCAGTTTTAGCATTGTTTGAATAGGAGAGTGGCTCTTTTTCCCATCTCTCCTTGACGGAGGCCCGCGCGAGGCACTTTCCTCTCGCAGCCAAAAAGCTGGACTGGCCTGAGATTAAATTAGTTTATATTAAACCTGCTAAAGTAGTCGCGCTTGGACCCTCCCTTGTAGGGATACGTCACAGATTATATCGATCAGAGATCAGTGAGGTACCTCTGCGACGATGGTCGCCCGGCCCCACTGGAACGTGAAGGTTCCACCAACTCTAGAGGTATGTCTGTGTACAATCCACAGAGATGCGAGTCCCAGTCCGTAACCCGAAACTAGCTAACCAGCGTCCTCAGTCCGACGCACCATGCACATGTGGTACCGAGGAACACATGGGATATTCGGAGCAGCGCGTACCCGCGGAGGCTACATTTTATCTCGCTCCCCGAAACGACATAAAACAAATCACATGTACGCGGAAAGTGTTTCTAAAGACTATGTGTGTATCTCGTGCCCCATCCCACGTGATTGCCTTGCACATCTTTTCAGTGGGTTAGGGTGTGTATGGGTGCGTGGTGGTGTGAGTTTGCGCGTGCGCATGGATGTGTGTGTGTGTGTGTGTGTGCGTGCGTGCGTGAGTGCGTGCGTGCGTGCGTGCGTGCGTGCGTGCGTGCGTGCGTGCGTGCGTGCGTGCGTGTGTGCGTGCGTGTGTGTGTGCGTACGTGCGTGCGTGTTAATATGTGTGCGTTCATTCGTTCATGAGTAGTTGGGAGAGGGTGTCAGTGGATGGTGTGTGGTTGGTTTAGTGGGCGGGTTAGCTGGCTGGTACGTTGCTGAGGATGTGAATGGGTGGATGATGGTGTGAATGGGTGCGTGGCTGCATAAGCGTGTGGACAGGTGTGTGATAAAGTGAGGGTACTATTAGTGTGTTGGTAGAATGTTAAGAAGAGGATGAGTAGATGAGGTGTGGCGAGAGCGTGGGTGTGCATGTTGTAATGGAATGACAGAAGGGATGGAATGAGCAACTCAAAGTGAATTGCTAATGCGTGAGTGAATGAATGAATGAATGAATGAATGAATGAATGAATGAATGAATGAATGAATGAATGAATGAATGAATGAATGAATGAATGGATGGATGAATGAATGAATGCTTAATGTCTGAAGGAGAGATGGATGGTGCTGGGGTGTGGCGCGCGTTGCGACATGTTTGTCTGTCAGTCTATTCAGACAAAGATCTATTTCTGATTACCGAAATCATTTAATCAACGTGCGATACATCATAAAGACTTGGGTGGTGATAGTATTCCTGAACAGGAAAATTTTCCTTCTCCAGTGTCCATACGTTTGTGGATGCCATGTTGATAGACAAGATGAATAAGTGTGTAAAGTCACATGCTTATAATGGGCATTGTCATTGGCCAATTGAAATTTCATGGCAAATGACGTCCGAGGGACAGAAAAACATAATGCGCATGTCCATTAACGTACGATAACTGGCGATTGAGATGCTATATGATAAAATTCTGGTTTTCATGTCCCATCGGTGATGGTTTTGGAAGCGCACCAAGGCGACATCAAGCGTCCTGTCCTACTAATAACTAATTGTTCCATTGTGGGCGTGGCAATTACTACTGTAATGTATGCGTTTGTCCATTGACTGTCCTAAGATTAGCGCGTGTCCGTTCTAGTTTGTCATGTGCCACTGGGCGCGCGTACGTGTCTGGGCGTGGCTATTGTCAAGCGGTTGCGTGCGTTCGTGTGCGCGTTCTTGATGCAGATGCGTCCGTGTGTGAGTGTGTCGCTGTTCCCGTCCATTCGTGTTTGTGTGTCTATGCGGCTATGTCCTGTACCATATAAGTCTCAAAATTCCTTTGAATATTTTGAAACTAATTTGACTGGAAGTTGGTACTTCCTAAGGCACTAAAGCCCACAATAGCTTCCAGTCAAATTGGTTTCAAAATATTTTACATCTTACGTACATATATCATGACTGTAAATTTGAGATGCTGGGATTGCACTTTCAAATGGGTAAAATGCGATAATTGTTTTTCATGTTTGGCCCCTTACTTTCCCAGGGCCCTGGGGCGAATCGCGGTAAAAACCCAGTAGTAGTAGTAGTGGTAGTAGTAGTAGTAGTAGTAGTAGTAGTTGTTGTTGTTGTTGTTGTTGTTGTTGTTGTTGTTGTTGTTGTTGTTGTTGTTGGAGTAGTAGTAGTAGGAGTAGCGGTAGAGGTATCGGTAGCGGTAGTGGCAGGGGCAGAACAGCTTCTCGCGTGACTCGTTTGCTGAAAATGTTGGTTAAAAAGTTGTGTGAAATATAGCAAGGTTCTATGTTTCCAGCACAGCAGTCTTTTGTTGGTACTAACGTGGTTGTACTCATGGTACTAGCATACGCCCACTCACCTCGCTTTGGCGTCCGACTCGATACGAGAGCGCAGCAGGCGGCCGAGACCGTGCGATAGGGCGATGGGTTGTACTACGTTCGCACAATGCAGCTACCCTTATTGTTTCCACATCTTTATCTATCTATCACTATCTTAGATGACAGCCTTTAGAGAAACGTATAAAATGTTGATTAAATTAAAAATAACTTCGACTGGAATATGTTAGACAGCAACAGTTTCCAGTTACTTAACCAACAACTGACCAATCCGTTTGGTTATGACAAATTTTGAGGCTTAATAATAATAATAATAATAATAATAAATAATAATAATAATAATAATAATAATAATAATAATAATAATAATAATAATAATAATTTTAACGGTACACATTTACATCAGAATGCTTGAAGATTACATTGTCAAAATTGTACACTTTTAGAAGCTTACATTGTGGGCCTAGATGTGTCCAAACGAAATAGATCTTAACAAATGACGTATAAATTAATATAATTTTGAAATTTTGAAATTGAATTAGAGACAGGAGTCCCTAATTCAACTTCACAATTAAAAACATTATAAAATAATGTGTACGGGACGTCATCATATGTTAAGATTTATTTCGCTTCATTACATCGAGGAACACATTGACCTTCTAAAAGTTCACAATTTAAACACCACACACCACACACCACACACCACACACCTGTCTATTCCAAAGATTAAACATTTTCAAGCAGAACAGATAAATGTATGTAATTGTCTAACGTCTCCTGTGTATTCACGGTTTGTAATGTTATGTCATGCATAAACATTATATGTATACCTCATATTTAAATAAGCAAATAAAATTTATTTGAATTGAATTGAATTAAAAAAGTAAATGGATGTAATAGCCCCGAGATCGCTGACAAGTTGGCAACTATTGGAAATGTGACGCCCATATATGTGGCTTCCTCTTTAATCTTCAGCTGATCCTGGTTGGTCCTTAATGGAGTGAATCGGCCCAGTGGGATTTTGTCCAGGTGGGATTATGTCAGGTGGGATTTTGTCTAGGTGTGATTTTGTCCGGTGGGATTTCATCCGGGTGGGATTTCATCCGGGTGGGAATTTGTCCTGGTGAGATGATGCCAGATGGGATTATCCTGGCTGGTATTTTGCCCTGTGGGATTATGTCTGGGTGGGATTATGTCCGGTGGGATTATGCCCCAGAAGGGGTGTGGTCCAGATTTCTTGTTTGGCTGCGGGTGAGTGAGACTTGTCTCACCGCCCTCCGAAGAAGGTTGTCCGGTACCCCTATTTTATATACTACTGTTCTGTTTGTTGTAGTTGCCTGTTCTGTTTGTCGTAGTTGTCTGTTCAGTTTGTCATCGGCGTCTGTTCACTTTGTCGCAGTTGTCTGGTCTGCTTGACATTGATGTCTGTTCTGTTTGTCATACTTGTCTGTTCTGATGGTCGTAGTTGCCTGTTCTGTTTCACGGACTGGACACATTGCTGATTGCAAACCCAAAAAGGCTCTAAGGCTACAACAGCTGTCTTCAACCAAATAGACTTCATACTATTCAAGAAAGAAGCAAGACCCCTACTTCGGGATGCTCGTTCCTATGGAGGCACAGACCTCAATTCTGACCATAAGCAGTCATTGTACACGCCTTCAGATGAATGATCTCTACCTAATTTATACACGCCATACTAGGCAAGAGGGTAGAGTCACCTACAACCTACCCTGCTCTTCAGCGACACTGACACTCAAATATCATACAAAAACGTACGCAGGGAGCAGATAGCTAACACATACGTCATCTCCGATCCAAATGAAGCCCTAACCAAAATACTGAAATCTATGGAAACATCAGTTACCAGCACCATAGGTGTTAATAAAAGCAACCGAACTAGGTATGCTGACGACCGTCTAGTAGTAAAGCTGTCAGCAGAGCATAAAGCGTTATGGATGCGTACGTATCAGTGGTCAAAATGAAGACTGCATCAAAATATGTCGGGAGCGCAATAACATTCAGTGCCACATTTGCGAACCATTAAAAGATTTTGATATTCAACAAGCAGACTCCCTAGCAGATGAGATCACAGCCATGGATGACTGTCACAAAATGTTTCGGGCGTTCCGAGCCCTGAGAGTTACTGACTACACACCACCACTCACTGTGCACAACTTTGAAGGACGCTTTTATCGGGATTGACCAGGGCAAAGCCGAGGCGATTCGAGAATGGTTCAAGGAACAGTTCACTGACCACAATGATGAACCCTTGCACCCATTGTCAGGAGACCTCAAGCCATTACTAACACCAATTAAAACAGCGGAAGTTGGGAAGACACCTAGGCCCTGAAAAAATGGATGTGCATCTGGACCTGATGGCGCGAGCAAAGAACTATTAAAATATGCAAGTGACATTATCTCAAAACCGATCATGTACCTAATAAATTCCACCTTCCCATCGACACTGTATGCCAAGGCACCCTTATACGTGAATACGGTACTAGATTGAACAGTGGTTTGATAAACCATCATCACGATCGGGAGATGCACAGAGAGAGAGAGAGAGAGAGAGAGAGAGAGAGAGAGAGAGAGAGAGAGAGAGAGAGAGGGAGGGAGGGAGGGATGGAGGGAGGGAGGGAGGGAGGGAGGGAGGGAGGGAGAGAGAGAGAGAGAGAGAGTACGGTCGTGTGCGAAATGTACTGCGCAATCATGTAGCTGGCTCAAGAACTGCTTCACAATAGTTCCATGGTACTACACGACAGTTGCCGTAGTACAATATTCCGTCGTATAAGCGACATCATTCGAGGCGATTATGTTAGTATTTGGTAGTACTGGAAGCAGATAAAATTTCCTTGCAGGATGGCTGCCCGTTGTTATATAACCAAATCATGATATGTCCGAGATGCAGGTCACTTTCTTGAGTGGCACGCAAACAATCAGGGTCCCATTTTTCCGCAGAAAGGAGAGAAAATAATAATTCGTCACTTTATATGGTGTCAATGGGGATGCTATCAGCAGGCGATGTAGGCATGGGCGAGTCTTGGAAACTGCCAGGTACAGAATAAGGGTCAGGGTCTTTGCAAGATAGGGTATCAGCATTTCCATGTAATTTTCCAGAACAGTGGATCATGTCAAATTTGAACCTCTGGAGTATTTCTTGCCAACAGGCAATCTGTCCTTCATGATTGCGCACCCTTTACAGCCAGTTGAGAGAAGCATGGCCAGTTCGCAGTGTAAATGGCTTTCCATAGAGGATGTGTTTGAAATGCTTGATGAAATGGACTGCCGCAAGAAGTTTGGTGGTAGCGTAATGGCGTTTCATGTGTGAAAGGCAGTAGGATCTATAGCAAAGGACTTGTTCATGCCTATCGCTGTCGATCTGTAATAGAATGGCACCGATACCGATGCATGAGGGGTCCGGGTGAGCAAGTACAGGGGTAGTGACGAACTTTCTTTCAGGAGATCGAAGGCGGCTTTGTATTCATGCATTCATAAGGAAAGGCGGTCTCTCTCCATAAGTTATCAACAATCTTACTGAAGTCAGGGACATAAGCATGGTAATACTGACAAAGTCCTAGGAAACTATGAATCTCTGTGAGAGAAGTAGGAGTCTTTCAGGCAATAACGGCGGCTACCTTCCCAGGCTGGGTGGAAACACCTTGTGCAGATACAACATGTTCGATGAATTCTACTTCCTCGAGGAATAGATGGCATTTCTTGTGTTTTAACTTCAAGTTAGTGGCGGGAAATCGATCAAGTACCTCCTGGAGGTTGTTTACCGCGTCGGTAAACGTGGTTCCGAAAACTATTACATCATCTAAATAACATAGACAGGTCTTCCATTGTAACTCACAGAGCATACGTTCCATCACACATTCGAATATCCCAGGAGCATTTCAAAGGCCATATGGCATCTTTTGAAAAAGGCTGCCGCGGCAGACGAAAGCGATCTTTTCTTTATGACCCTCGTCCATTTCTACATGCCAGTTTCTGCTAGCTATATCGAGTGTATTGAACCAGGCAGTGCCGGCGAGGGAATCTAGGCGTGGTCTATGCGTGGAAGAGGGGTAGGCATCCTTAATGCTGCGGTCGTTTAGGCGTCTATAGTCAATACAAAAGCGGAAAGTACCATCTTTCTTACTGGCTAAGAGGATAGGCCTGGCCCATGGCGAGGTAGATGGTTCAATTACGATCGACTGTAGCATTTCCGTCACTTGCTGATGTGCTTCTTGTTCCTTGCGAATAGGCAAGTGATGGAGAAGTTCCTTTATGGGATGGTAATCTCCAGTGTCAATACTGTGGCATACTAGGTGAGTCTCACCGAGAGATAAATCACCACTAGAGAAGGTACATGCTTGGTCGAATAGCATGTCATAAACTTTACGAGTTTGCTCGTTCTTTAAGCCTTCCATAAAGTGGGAATATAGATCGTGTAAATGGGGAGGCAGAGGTGGGGATAGAGGCGTATTTTCAGGGCGACAGAAGTCATTTGGCAGTTGATATTCGTCACAAACAGCAACAGCATCGGCCGCACATTTGTCCAGCTTCTATCTTAAGAGCTTGGGCAAAGGAGTTGAAAAGATGATATGGCACGTTCTCGGAATTATCGGAACTAAGCACTAAAATGTTATTTTAACTGGTTAATTCTTTTGGTGTCACAGGCAGCAACAGCTCCCAGACAAATTAGTTTCAGAATATTTATTGAAACTGACATCTTGTAGTATATATTTTTCGCGTCATCAGTGCTAACGCCACTAGGGAATACTGAAGCGGTCTGTTTCGTTTTTAGAAATTCTGAAATATGCTCTGTAAATAATTTATTCGTATTTTTGGTGGAAATGCCAGATTTCATGAAACGCCACAATCTGGTAACCCATTTCAATGGCTTTATTGATTACTATAGTTGTCCAACTTAAAGCACGTTCCTTATCAGAACGCTTACATTCTGTGTGTTGGTTCTCAGTTACACAACTCTTGTACATTTCATGGGGAGACATGGTAGATAAATTGTTTTCGGTAGAAGAATTTCACATTTAATTAGGCTAAAATTTTCATGACCTCCATTGAATGGTTTAAAGTTTTTAGTTATGATTTCAGGATGCTGTAGTTGATATTCAAACGCCGCACATACATAAGGATACAAGGAGCAAATATCTGCAAAGCATATTTTATCATTGTCTTTAATTTTATGACATAATTTCAAGGCATTTGTTCTACCGCCATAAGGTGCATCTCATGGAATTAAAGGGGCATTACAGTTTAAATCAGAAATAAAATTTGCAACTTCGGGTTTTGTGCCAATGATTTTTTTAAGCTCACGTTCGCGGAATTCACGGACATAACTAGCTTTTCTTAGCTTTCTACTACGTGTGTGTGTATTCTTGTAAACATTTCTTCCATAGCTAACTTCGATTTAAAGGGGTTCTTGTTAAATATCCTCAGAGCGGAAAACATGTCAGATATCCTTTCCAATATCCATGTATCTCGTTGACCTGGTGTCATGGCAATAACCATCTACAAATTTTCCTAAAATTTCTACTCCATCCCCATTTAAAGCATGTTGAATTTTAACACAATGTGCTTTCGATTCGAATTCAATCCATTGACACGGCAGAATAGAATATTGACAATTTGGCGCAAAACCTTGAGGCGATAAAATTATAGTCTTTTAGAAAAAGCTTTCTGAAAATTATATTACATAAAGATGCTAGTGAAATGCCATTTACAAATGAGACAATACCCGTTTCTTACAACATACTTGAATGCCACATCCATGTCTTAAAAGCTCACAGTCAGCCCGTTAGTATAATGGCATTTCCTGTTGAAAGTCAACCCCAGAATATTTCATAGTGTCATACTACTCCCCTGTTTACTCATATTTTCAAACCCATATCGTTCTTGTGGAGGTATGGCGCCTTTATATGTCTGGTAATCTCATGTATTTGCCAGGTAGGGAAAGTAGCCCTTTAAAGTCATAATTTCAAACATCTCTGAAAAGCTATGAAGAACGATTAGTACAAACGATTGAATCTTTGAACTGCATTCCTTCAATTAAAAGATATATATATATATATATATATATATATATATATATATATATATATATATATATATATATATATATATTTTTCGTCCATTCATGATTATTGAATGAGGTTTTAACTTACTAGAATTGCAAATCCATTTCAAAACAAAATGCATGTCAAAAGATCGCAATACAAAAATACTCATGATGGACCAAAAGGGCGCTTCATAGTTTTTTCATTTTATTGTAAACCATTTCTGTTTTCAACAGCCAGGTCATAAAATCGTCCAGAGATGAATATCCTGGAAAAGGAAATTCCCTGGGTCCAGGAACCCAAGTCGAACATGCACTGCTAAAGTCTGCACCCACATAATCGGTACAGACCTCGTGAGCGACAATGAAATTAGCTTCATGTAAACCAGAACTAACATCGGGTTCAGCATCGAAAAAATATATATTTCTGAGTAACATCAGAACCCTCACTGATGGCTGGTGAAAAACCTTTAGCCTCTTGTGTAACAGGCAGTCCAGTCTTGTATATATTGGTTTTTATCATGTTGGAAAACACGGGGCATGTTGTATCAATATATGTCTATAATTGTAACCTGCTATTTTATTTCAGCAGACTGCGCTTCCTTTGTTCTTTTAACCATTAAATTGTATTACATATGCTTCGGGTAACGTTAAGTTCTTAGCGCCGTGGCTTGGAATTTCGGTACTAAGTTTTATTCACATACTAACCAAGCGCACAAATAACACAGTTACCATTATCACTGTAACTATTCGCACTGAAAAGATACGTTCTGACAGACGCTTGATATTTTTACATAGGCTACAGGTCAGTTTACTTAGGATTTAAGTATTATATTTGTACACGGTAGATGCCGAACAATATAATTGTACACAGTAATAGTCTGATTAGAACTTTTGTTAGCTGATAAATATGTACGAATGACTATTGAATGAATGGCCGACTTGATGAATGGATGAACGAACGTATGGATGTGAACGAGTGAATGAGAACGAATGTATAACCAGAGGAATGCCTGATGTATGATTGGATAGACGGATGAAAAAATCGCGCATTGTATTTATGATTTATTTATAATGGGTTTCTGCAACTGTTATTTACTTGTATCCATGGCAATATGTTTACAACCCTTTTTCTGCTGGCAGACACCTTAGATATATGGTCATTCTTAAGTGGAGCCATTGCCTGCTTTGATAACCAAGCTGATGTCACTGCCGTTAATAGCAACAGCTTTCATCACCATGGTTACCAAAACAAGCAATGGCGTCCATGTTGTATATAACACTGCCTGCTTTGATAACCAAGTTGATGTCGCTGTTGTTAATAGCAACAGCTTTCATCACCATGGTTAGAATTTAAAATGATTTCCGGAAAAATATAGTTTCAGCTCGAATACCGAATTGATGAGAATATTGACATATTGAAAAACATTGGTTTTCATAGATTACATTTCCTAAACGTGTATTTCTCCACAACCATCAACAGTCATGCGATATCAGAATTGACAAAATATTGATATGACATAATAATTAATATGACGTCAGCCGTGTAATGACCTCATGAAAGATAGGATGTCATGTTAGAAGTAATGGACTATTGGAATTTACAAAAAGATTGTTATGACCTCTGCAGTCATGTGATATCGGAATTTACAAAATATTGATATGACGTAATAATTGATATGACGTCAGTCGTATAATGACCTCATGAAAGATATGATGTCATGTTAGAAGTAATGGACTATAGGAATTTACAAAAAGATTGTTATGACAACTGCAGTCATGTGATATCGGAATTTACAAAATATTGATATGACGTAATAATTGATATGGCGTCAGTCGTATAATGACCTCATGAAAGATATGAATACCACCCCCAATCACGTCATCCGTCAATGATATAACAAATCTGCGATGACATCATTCATCATTACATGAACACAAATAATATTTTGAATACCATCTCCAATCCATATGACGTCACATCCCAATCACATGATGTCACAATCCTATTTCCTATAACCCCTAAGGCTTCTAACCGTGTCTGAATTGTATGTTTATTCATGAAAGTGTCCTATGATTTGGTTAGGTTTCCACATTAGGACACATTTAGAAACTTAAATGCCAATATGTTCTCATTCAGCTACACAAAGACAGAACCTAATTGTCTTTGTCGAATATATATACGTTTCCCAAAATGGGAAAACTTGAACCAAAATTTTCTGTTGAATATTAAGGTCATAAACTCTTGGTGGAATATTTTATTATATTATGGCCTATCTATAAATAATAGAACGGTTGACCCAAATTAACTTCTCAGTTGAATAAGGTCATACACTTATAGTTGAATATTTTATTATATTATGGCATTTTTATAAATGATCTTGAACTTTGACCTACATATATTTACTTGACCTAGCTAATATGTATTGACCTAACTATATACGAAGTACGCAATCAAACTTGCTTACCCTGTGAATTGGCTCTCACCAATCCATAACTGGAATCAATCTGTAAACCAAATTGTTTAATTAAAATATGAGCTTAACACCACTAACAAGCCACTACACCAACACAGAAATTCCATAGCAATTTTGAAAACTATTACTATAACTGCTGGCAGCAATCCTGCAATTCAATTTTACATGAACATCACAGAAATATCCGGTATCCATCTTGAGAATCATGGCACTGGAATCTGTTGCCGCCATAATCAACAACAGACCCCAGTATCATAACAGTTGATACCACCAGCAGGCAGCATAATGATGCAATACACAGCCTCAGTAGGGAGGATCAGACATGTATCTTCAATCGTCTCAATGCACATCTTCACCATCTCAAGATTACAGATTCTGCACTTTGTGAGTGTCAGCAGCCAGAAGAAACAGCAGAACATCTCTTGCAACACTGCCAGCGATATGAACAGGCTAGGAGAAGCTTCTGGCCTATTGAGGTATCTTTTGAAGAGAAGATCAGAGGAGACAGAGACAGTTTGATGACCACTTCAGCTTTCATGAACCAAATAAGGCAAACAGTCAAAGATTACTGTCATGAGAAAGATGAACGCAAGAAGAAGAAAATGATACCACCTCCCTCAACTGGCTGCCATTCGGCGATCCGTGGCCCTCACCGCCCTCTCAATCCCTGGGGCATAGGTTGTTGAGACATGTGGTTGGTGTATGCCTCTAGATGGATGCCTCCATGGTTGTTGAGACAGGTGGTTGGTGTATGTCTCTAGATGGAGGCCCCCAGGGATTGAGAGGGCGGTGGGGGCCACCACGGATCACCGAACGGCTGGCAGTTGAGGGAGGTGGTATCATTTTAATTCCGACACTACTACTACCACACATAATAGGGTCTGAACGCCCATTTAGAGACAAGGTCTTGACGTAATCTCATGCTTCTCAGGTAACGGGTAAAGAATCTCCTCCTGGGGACTAGAGCGGAGGCGGCCACGCCTCCCACAGGGCCTTCAGAATACTGACAGCCAGCTGGTCTATACCTATAGGGACTCCAACAAAGGCGCCCATGCCTTCCACATTGGTTTCAGAAAATCAATCAATGACGAAACTAGATTATTTTGAGTTTGTGGATTGTCATGAAACAAAAAAAAAATAAGAAACTATAAAACTCCCGCACCCCACCTCTTCGGAAGAAACCCCGCATTATCTCCAGCCCCCTCTCTCTCTCTCTCTCTCTCTCTCTCTCTCTCTCTCTCTCTATGGCAGTTTTAGGTGGTTCCCTGCTGCTCCTATTTTTCATACCATTTTGAACTTGGTACCATGTAGCTGAGGTTTTTTGAGAGATTTGAACCATGGTTTTTTCATTAGAATTCAGCACTGTTATCAATTGAGCCAACGGGGAACTGATAATTATATTACAAATAATGATACTTATTTGTTATGCAATAATAGCAAACAGATCAATTGGACTGATAACACACTGGTAACTACAAAATTACAGTCTATAGTATATGTATACTTACTAACGGTAATCTGTGGGCTTATTCCCTCTGCCCTGTGACACCGTGAATAATGCATCAGAGATAGTCAATTGGTTATATTATATGTTAAATTATCACAGGTTCAATTATCGCCATTACACTGACAATACTGTTACAAGGATATAGACCTATATATATTCCAGCCGATGTGTGTGTATTGCATTATCTCGAAGTGATGTCAAGATCTAGAGGGACTGATAAGCGCGGCAATACAGCAACGCGAGAACACATAACTTATCAGTTATAATTACTAATGCATACATGGTCTAGGTAGTTAATGCTTTGGTTCAAATCCTCGTTTTGTGTTATTAGCAAACTTTAAAATCACAAGTTCAAATCTGGCTATGTGTTATTAGCATTTGTGGATAACTCGGCCATTTCTGGTCCGAATTTAAAAAGGTAAAAAGTGTTGAATTTCTCGCTTCATTCCGGCACTGATCGGTACCAAGAACGACGAGAATGAAGTGATTTAAAGAAATCACTAGTACCAACTCGGTACAATATAAGCATACAGTCTCTCTCAATACTGACACGTGTTGCCAGGGAAGATCTGATGCATGGCATGCGTGCTATGCGCTCTTACGGACTTAGCCATTTAACGAAACCTCTCTCATAGGGCTTTATACACATGTACTGACCTATCCAGGGGGCATACTTGGAACGCACCTGGAGCGGGCGTCCCATACCTGGCCTGGCTGGGATGGCCTATACCCATCCGGCCGATCGGCGCTACATGATCACATGATTCCATGTCTACAATTTCTCTTTACCAATTATCCGAAAAGCATGACATCACGTCAAGACCAACTCGCACAGCCACATAAAACCCATGATTGCAGACCACAAACCCTCGACTGGGCCAAAGTTAAGACCAGTGGTTTAGACCACCTGCTATGCGTTAACTCCCAATTAGACACAGCATCGATAATGGTATACCACATGTGAACGCAGAACCATACATTACGTGTAAACACTCAAAACACTCAACTACGTGTAAACGCTCATCTACAAACAATATTACACACAATTGGCCTGAGCGCATTTTGATCAACCCCACACACATCTGAACCCCCATTTAGATACAACACCCCCAGGTACTGATTGCCAGCACCACACATAATAGGGTCTGAACGCCCATTTAGAGACAGGCATCCACAGGAATATACAACATGATTGCTGTTGCACAGCTTCACGCTATTGCAAAGCAATTCGGCCTTAGAGGCTACTCTAAGGTCAAGAAAGCCGACCTGCTCCAGATGATCGGGCAGGCCCATGCCGAGGAGTTGCAGAAGCGACTCTCCCGAGCAATGAGGACGGGAAGGTTTCCAGCGCTTACCAAAGATGATCCTTGGAATCCTCACAAGGAAGCGCAGTGGATACGTGAGCTTCGTCAGTTGGATGAGGAGGTGACTGCTAGCTTGTGAGCCAAGACTGTAGCGAGGCGAATGGCGGACCATCCACTGGAGCGCTTACCTCCCCTATGCAGGATCACTAAGCGAGAGATGAGGCGGCCAAGGTCTGAACCTTTGGCCTGGAGCATGAGGCGAGAAGGCGAACACATTCTCGACCAGCGTCTCGGCGAAAGGGAGACAGAGGATAGAGGATGCCGGTCAGTACACTGGACATTCTTCAGAGGTCTAGAAGGAGACCTCACAGGTCAGATCATGCAAAAGATCCAGCAGACTGTCCAGAATGCCTTCTACATCCGCTAGACCCATACCTATCGCATCCATCACAGCGTAGACAGTAGGGTGATGCTCTTCCACAAGAATGCTCCAAGGAGCCCGTGGCTGAACACGATAGGAGCAGCTCAGGACTGGGTGGTAGCAAGAGAGCAAGCCCGTCTCGACACAGACAATATCGATCGACCCAACACCAAGTGCGCTTTTGTTCGATCAATCAACGTTGAGGTCAGGGCTGTCATTGACCGCCAACCTCTGCTTGGGACAGGCCTCCTCCCAGACTGGATACGACAGAAGAAAAGTATGACTGCCCTCGACACCTACAGGGACAACATGTGTCTCTGGAGATGTCTAGCAGTCCACCGAGGAGTGAGAGCTGATAGATTCCACTCCTGCACGAGAGCTTGCCACACAGTTCTACGGCAAGACAGTGACAGTACCTGATGTCCGCAAGACCTCGCTGGATCAGCTGGACAAGGTAGAGTTCTTCGCCAAGTGCGGGATTCGCGTGTATGAACCAACCGAAGAGGGCACCTGGCACTTGATCAGGCAAACGGCTCATTACCGTGACACCATGACCATCGGAGTGTGGGACCACCATGCCTTCTAGATCAAGAACATCTCCAAGCTGGCACATACACTAGTCTGCAGTCACTGTCAGAAGAGGTTTGCACACACATGCAATCTTCAACGCCACGCTGATCACTGTACAGGTGGCAAAACAACCATCGTGTGTTCTGGCGAGACGGTTGAGGCACCACAAGCTGTGTATGAGAAAGCCTTCTATCCGCCCCAACCACCCAGTTCAGCAGCTACTCATTGGATCGAGTATGAGTCGAGAAACAGAGGCGTACACATACACCATGTAGAGTGTGGGCACGGTGGCGAGCGTTGGATCGAGGGTGCTCCCATAGATGGTTATGATCCGACCACCAGCACCATTTACCAGTTCCATGGCTGTTATAGGCACAGGTGCCCACAACACCAGCGAGGTGAGAATGCCGAACAAAGATACCACAAGACAGTCCTGAGAGATGAGAAGCTGAGAGCATCTGGATGCACGATTGTGGTACAGTTGGAGTGCTGTATAAAATGCTGTCAAAGTGTCCCTAAACGAGTTTGGACTGTCCCATACCCACACGTCATAGTTTACGACTTCGAAGCACTCCTAGATGGTATCAAGACACATCCTATGGAGACTGTCACGATCAAGAGTACTCACATACCTATCTCTGTGTCAGTTGGCTGCTCCTTAGATGGGGCCATATGTGAGCCCACTCACCTCTGCAATCCTGACCCCGAAAGAATTGATCAGAGAGTTCATGCTGGTGATCCAACGGCGAGCATATCTAATTCTGACAAGGGTTAGGAACAGTACATACCGACAGACCTGGACAAGCTCCCAAAGCAACAGCAGCGACTGATCAACGAGTGGTGTAACCAAGTGCCTGTACTGGGGTTCAACTCTGGGTGGTATGACCTGAACCTCATCAAGAAGTACTTTGTCGGTGAGCTGACTGACAGTATAGGTACAGTGAAAGTCGCCAAGAAGGCTAGTCAGACCATGTTCATCATACCACCTGAGCTACGGTTTCTCGATGTGCTGAATTACCTCAGCCCAGGAGTCTCGTACGAGGTATGGGTCAAAGCTTACGGGTGTACACAGCAGAAGAGCTGGTTCCCATATGAATGATTTGACACACATGAGAAGCTCAACTATCCAGGGCTTCCTAACTACTCAGCATGGCCATCTAAGCTCAAGGGTGGCTACCTCTTGACGTGATCAGAGTGGGAACAGTGTAACCAGACATTCAGAGAGCATGGAATGCGGACATTTGCCAACTGGCTGCGATACTACAACAACATGGACGTCAGTCCATTCACCGAAGCCCTAGAGCGGATCCAGGAGTTCTACACAGAATGAGAAATAGATATCCTCAAAGACGCAGTGTCTTTCCCAGGTGTGTCACTGCAGTACCTCCTATGGGGAACCGCTCAGCACATGCCGTATGTTAACCTCTATTCACTGGGCAATGAAGCCTACGAGATGCTGAATGGTGCTGTTGTTGGAGGTCCCCGCATCGTGTTCACCAGATACCACGAGGCTGGTGTGACTCGAATCCACTCTGTACCTGTCAACGATGGCCAAAGAGATGCCATATGGTAAGAAGACAGTGCACCATTGGTCCGGTGCTAGTGGTGTAGCTAGCTTTAAGGAAGCTCTCCTAGCAGAGAGCTGGTTTGGGTTTGCTGAGGTGGAGATAGAGGTCCCCAAGCCTCTGTGGGCAAGGTTCGAAGAAATGCCTCCTCTCTTTTATAACCGCGAGATCCCGGTGGAGGCAATCTCTTCTGAGATGCTGGCATATCTAGGGTGAACAGGGAGGAAGCATCCCACCACCCAGAAGCTGGTCAGTGCCCTCTCTGGCAAGAAGCAGCTGCTGTATGCCCCGACACTCAAGTGATATATAACCCATGGCCTGGAGATCACTGCTGTATACCGCACCATAGGCTATGAGGCCAAGGCCCATTCGAGTGGTTTGTGGAGAATGTTACGGAGGCCCCTCGGGAGATGTAGATAAGAGCAAAGCGCTCTTGGCAGATCTATTCAAACTCCTCAACAACACCAGCTTCACTCCTCGCGAAGCTGCGAATGCTGGAGTTCTACTGTGACTTCCTTAATCACTATGTAGCTTGTGACAGCCTTGAGTACCTGCAGATGGACACTGACTCCACGTATATCGCTATAGCAGGCTCCAACCTCGACGACGGCATTCGTCCTGAGATGCGAGCAGAGTACCAGGCTCATAAGCAGGACTGGCTAGCTTGGGACAAATGGTCTGGATGGATTCTGGGACTGTTCAAGCTCGAGTTCGAAGGCTCTCGTGGTATCGCTCTCTGCTCCAAATGGTACTACATGGAGAGCACAGCTGCCAGTAAGTGCTCGGATAAGGGAATGTAAAAGCGGCAGAATGAGGTCTCTTGGCTGAGGTTCTACAGTGCCATACATGGCAGGTTGACAGAGCTAAAAACCGAGGCCTACGCATGCGCAACCAGGGTATGGTGACGTCAGGGCAGGCAAAACTCAGACTCTTTGCTTACTATGATAAGCGCCATGTGCTGCCAGATGGTGTCCATACCGAGCCTATCGAGTATCATGTTCGCACCCTAGGTGGTGGTAGCTGTGTGTCTGCAGTAACTAGCTGAAGCTCTTCTACGACAGATGGTCGCCTAGGCACTCCATGCTGGCGTGCCAGGTAATACAGCATAGGCCACCCCTCCGCCTCAACATACCTGTCAAGCCTGTGAACATCGATCGACCAGTTAGGATCTGTTGCACACCGTCGACCACCTTCCAGCTCACCAGGTTCATACAGGTACCGAACCAGAGCATCAGGTGGTAGGCACTCTTCTCCCTTGTTCGCTCCTCTAGAGCTGTGACCAGCAGGGTGGCTGATAGCCTCTACCAGCTTCTTCCCGATTAGCCTAGTAACCTCGGCTTTGGATCTCTCCACCACAGCAGGCAGCCCTCTCACCCATACTCTAGAACGTTCACTCAGTGCAGCCATTTCCTGGGTGTATTGGTGTGTATCTGCCAGTGTCCGATTCCACCGCTCAACGATAGCCTGGGCACGGTGATGCCCTACCTCGCCTCGCCTAACTGCCACACTGTGTTTCCGCATGAGGGCTGCAGTCTCACCTCTGAACTCCTTACCCTCATCCACCTGCAACAATTTCGGCCACTGGAGACTTGTCTGTGAGCGGTACTGCCGCCTTGTACCTGCTGGCGACATCGACGATGGTGAGGGCATACTTGTAGGTCTTACGACCAACCGAGTCAGTGTGGAAGGAATAGAACATCTGCCTGGTGAACTCTGATCAGGACAGTTTCCTCGAAATGGGCATGCCTGATGTGCCGTGGTCAAGGTCTGGCTAACTGGCTAACTGTCTCCAATGTGAAGTTGTGGCCCTTGTGACGTGCAGCCTCGAGTAGTTGAGGAGGCTCGTGGTAATATCCACCAGGCTGATAGTAGAGTTCCTCAAGAAAGACGGTTGATAAACTCCCAGATTTCATCACTGACATCCACTCCCATCCTGTCACGCACAGCCTGGGTGAACTCTAAACAGACAAACAGACGGCCGTCATTCATTCGACCATCACTGAAGACCTCCTCAAACACCTCCGTACACTGGCATCTAATCTCTGCTGGATCCTCACTGAACAGTAGTTTATCAACCAACCCTCGGAAGTTAAGGGACTTGACCATGTCATACAGAGACGCCATCATTATATAGTACGGCTTAAATGTTTGCCGGTCCAGATGGCCACGAGCACTATGGCAACGTACGGTAGCCAAGGGCCTGCAACTCAGAAGAACGTACCTACTCCTGAGGCGATGGCTGGTATGGCTTCAGAAATCTTCTCCACACTATGGAAAGCATTGTTGGCGATCTGTGTACTAGCTTGCGGGATTCAGGCTCTACATCATCATACTCACCACTGACATCGTAGTCTGCATCATAATCCTCCTCATCATAGTCCTCCTCATAGTCCTCGTCATCTATATCCTTGACTGGATCAGCCTCTGGTTCATACATCACTCTGGGGATCCATCGCTGGGGCAGCTATATAGTAGCTTTAAACTGTAGTCTATAGCATGGCATCCACAATCTTAAATGCGGGCGTGTTTGCCTTAGCGAACTGGGGACTCAGCTTCGCCGATAAGATGGCAGCATAGGTCGAGCGTAAGCATCATAACCATGCGATGGAGAAGCTGACTAAGGAGAAGTTTGAGTACAGCAAAGCACTCAAGCATATGCGCCAGAGGGAGGCTCAACTCAGACCAACCAGAACATCAAAGAGGCAGGTGAGAGTCTCGATGAGTACTACGAGGCTGTAAAGATATCTGAGCCAATGCTCGACTATGAAGCATCGACAGGCCAGAAGACAGCAGAGCTTATAGTAGTGGTGGCAGCTGCAGTGGTGACAACAGGAGTCGTGCTCTATGCACGCTCAATCTGGATACCTGATGTGTTCGACACGCATAGCTTAGCATAGCCAAAGTAAAGTACCGTCACACCTAATGAGCGAGTCCCAGCTATGAGGTTTCCGATGTTGAAGCTGAGCCAGTTGCCCTGATTAGGTGTGATGTCCCTGCCCCCCCCCCCCTAGTGGTGACGGCCCTCGAGTGCCGACTCGAGGTCGTCGCTTCCACTGGTTAGTCGCAGAAGTGCATATGACTTAGTTTTCTCTCTGTATAGTTGGCAATTAGCCAGCTCACGTACCTCACCAAGAACATTGGTCCCAGCAACCACAAGCTTTAAGTCGTCTAGCTTATCCACATGCTGGATGACTCCTCCCTTCTGAACCAGGACCGCAACAGCGACACAGTCCAATGCACCATGATGCAATGTCAGCTCTACCCATTGGTTAGCTGTGGCTTGGACCTGCTGGTGTTCTCGCCCCACATGCACGATCTGCTGTTTGGAGCCCGTTTGCTTCAGCTCCTGGTCATTCTCGTCATGCCAGACATGAAGTCTTGGAGCATTCATCATCACATCTGTGATCTGCTCAGTGTACACCCGGAGGAACAGCCTATCCTGCATGGCAGCCGGATTCACATGTGTGTTCTCAAGGAGGGTTAAGAGTCGAACTGCCACAGGCTTCTCGACACCTGCCCGTAGATCGAATTCCGTGAACCCCTCTTTTGCACCCGACAGCGTAGTACCCCTATCCCTTTGCATAGAAGGTTGGTCCACAAGCCAGTGGACCTAGGACTCAGTACTCATCGTTCACATAGGTGGGGTCCACGGTGCTCTGCACAATCTCCCACCTGTTCAGAACCTGCAGGAGCTCTACCGTCTACTCCATTGTTCTCTGAAGCTTGAACTCGAGTGTCATGCTCTTGATCTCGTGGATCTGTGCCGAGATTGCAAAGTCAATGTACTTCCCAGCAGCGGACAACGGATTCTCATCATGTATACTGGGTCGAATGACCATCAGGCAGTCCTTCCGAGGATCAGTGCGGTGCGATGTCGTGGATTCAATGGCCCCATCTGGATGTTGCACATACTGCATCATGTTTAAGGTCTGTGTATATAGAGGTTTTAAATGGCTGCCATGTTTGGTAAAGTTCTCCAGCAGATTGTCTATAGGGAGCAGGATAAATCGGCACGACAGTCACAGCCAAGGCGTGCACTGTTCCACTGTGACAGGGTCCGAGGACTGTTTCGTGACATCAACATTATCCATGAGTGAGCCAAGGTCACACCTCGTCTGATGTGGAGATACTGGCCGCCATAAAGGAAGGAGCGCCAGCTCGTGGTACAAAAGAACTCCTGACTCGGATACTCTGCTGGAAGTTTGACAGCACCCAGGGCTGGGCCCTCAACCTATCTGTGGCCCAAACCAACAGTCATGTTATTCGAGCTCTCCAAAGGGCGAGGGTCAAACCCAAAGATCTACTAACGGTCGGGAAGTTGGCTGCCATTTTTAGCCTCCATAGCAAGGAAGAGCGAGATATGCTGGATAGCCTCCAGTCTGGAGCAAATAACTACTTCAGGGAGGAGGTCAGTGCCGCTGTAGCAGAGAGCCATGACACAAGTCATGCAGAAGGGGCTCAGGAGGGGCTCACTGTTGGCCGCAAGGAGGCTGTTGAGCACATTTTCAATGAAAGAGGCCGCAGGAGATTGGCCAGTAATCTGCCAGCATTTACGAAATTCCCAGATAACTACCAGGACTACCTCATCAAATCGCCTTACAAGTCAGATGCTAGTTGCGCATGGCTAAAGTGGGTCTTCCATGAGAAGTTTCAGAAGAAGAGAGTCCCAGATGATGACCCTCAGTGGGTAGAGTTTGAGCAACAGTATAAGCGACAGGCTTCTGGCGAAACTGACGAAGTGCCTCAACCTTCTGACGAAGTTCCTCAACCTTCTGACGAAGGTCCTCAAGCATCTGGAGACCACGGACGAAGTTCATCAGCCTTCTGATGAATGAAAACAAACTTTTGGCTGCTGTGACAGTCTGTCAGCGATGACACGAAGAGCAGGCTAGTTTCTTGGCTGGATTCAGCTTGTAGGTGAAGGTCTGCGCCTTTTCCAGAGATGGCTTGAAGTGTGACAGCTCACCAGACTCCTTGTTGCTGAAGATGAAGCAGTACAGCTCAGCTGCCCTCTGTACCCCTGCGATAAAGTCCCCTTTGGTCTCCTTGAGGGTTAGGCTGTCGTATATGGTCTCGAGCAGTGCACGTCCACACTTGGAGCTGAGGTATAGCAACCGGGCATTGTGGTGGATGTCTGGTGAGATCTTGCAGGTGTACTTCTGAAAGCGGATGAAGACAGTTATCTTTGTGTGTCGGATGCGCCTGGTGATGTTGCTGGGGTAGGTGACTGTCTTCTGGTCCATTGCAGGGTCATCGATAACTAGAACAATTGGTTCTGTCAGTCGGGCACCCAGGAGCATCTCCATCAGTGCTTGCAGGTTCTGCGTCTTGGTGATTGGGCTATTGTACCATTGATCATTACTGTCAACTGCCTCAACGGCGGAATCATACACTAGAAGGATGTATTGAGAGTGTAGATGTTCGGCCAGGAGAGCTCGCAGTAAGATGTTTTTCCCGTGTCCTGACGGGCAATGATCAGCACAACCTGGCCAGCATCGGCCGGCCTACTGTCGAATGGTACAGACATGCATGCGGAGGATGGTTAGCACTTGGTCGGCAGTAGCCTCGTCTATGTATGGGAGACTAAACAGCAGTACTTGCTGCACCAGCTCTTTCGCCTGCAGAGTGGGGAATCCTGCACCTCCGGCTGATATGAAGGATGTGATGGAGGCGTCAAGTATGAAATCCCAGCAGCAGCTGAGAAGATAGCATAGAGGGCCTGTGTCAGCACCCACAGTGTCTAGTACATCCAGTATCTGTATGATACATGCATGTGAAGCCATGACTATCCTGTGGTCTTAACTGGCAAATTAAAGAACCCTGACTTCTTCACCTCTGGTAGCTGGAGGCTGGCGGTATCACCTTTTTTGCCATCGACAGTGATATTGCTCAGGCCGAGGGTGCCTATCTTGAGATTCTCTCCATCCTGTCGGAATGAGCTATGTGGTTTCAGGAGATCCTTAACCAGGTCATGTGCAAAGGACTCAGCCATAACCTTGATGGCTCCAGCCTCATCGACTCCGAGCATACCGAGCATCGTCGCCCTCTCCTTGATGTCCATCCCCTTGTATACAGTCATGGCCTTGTTAATGGCCGATTGTCCTACCGTATCAGTGCTCCCGATGAGATCTCGGGCTGGGATGGTACTTGGGATCTCCCGCGGGTCTCCCTTCTCATCAAAGTCTAGGAAGGAGATAGGGGCAACAGTGTTCTCTGAACCGAGGTGTGCCTCGCCCAAGTGAGCAAGATCGCCTAGCACTTTGCTTTCTAGGTCTGCGAGTGACAGAGTCATAGTGCTATATACAGACGGCTTAAACCTACTAGTCATATCCCCAGTGAAATAGTTGGGCATAGGAGGACCACGCAGTCGGCCAAGGGAATAGGTAGCAGTGCTCAGGGTACTGGCCCTCTCTGCAGGGCATGCCTTGTGGGCGGTCCACCATTCCCAGCCATTGGCAATCCCCAGTCTGTGTGCTCGACTATGGGCTACACCGCGCCCTCGGGCATGCCATGACCCATATATTGCAGGGGTCTCGTGATCCATCTCTCACTATTCAGAGGTCTTAAACGTAGGCGACGATGATCTCAGCCATTGCACTCGTTACTAGCCCTAGAACCGTGGCCTCCATTAGTGTAACACATTCACCCTTGATCTTGGCGGCAACAGTGTAGGGGGCACCACTGAGGGCGATCTTTGGGATGGGGTGAGTTATTCCGAGACAGTGCCCGGCCACCCCACACACCACTGTAGCGAGGACAGCCACAGTGGCGGCAGGAAGAACCTCATTTCCCCCTGTCATCTTCACCACGGGCACATTCGCCACCACGTTACTGGCGACATGGACTGCCAGAGGTTTTGCTTTGGTCAGTAACTTCTGTGTCTTGGTTCGCAGCAGGTTCTCCACCTTCTGATGACTCACCTGGCTTTCGGGCAGTTGCTTCACGATCTGTACCGTTGATGTCATTGTTTAAGCACTGAGTATACAACACGGTTAAACATCTGCGTCCCCTGTCGAGAGAGCTAATAAGATCTTTCCAGTCTGCGTCTGCCAGGTGTCCGGGTTGGTACTCAGGAAAATTCATCTCTCTACTGAGACATCTTAAACATGTCCGGGCTCACGCTATGTGAGAAGTACTATGATGTCTTCCGGAGGGAGTTGAAGGACTACAAGAAGAAGACACCAGATGAGCTCGCTCAGCTCTCCGGTGCTGAGCTGTTAGAGGAGCTGATAGCTGTGAAGCTCTATCTAGGATTTGGTAAGGGACAGATGTGCTTCCTCGAATACCTTATCATAGGCGGGAGTATCGTCGAGCAGCTCCTGTTTCTACAAGGATCAAGAGTATCTGTCAGATGTGTTCCAGCAGTTGCAGACCGCCATGGCCTCACTGGACTCAGAGCTGAACAAGGCTCTGCGATACTACAAGCTGGAAAAAGGATGCGCTGCAGAACCCTCCAGCCCTTGGATGTGCATGTTGGCAGAGTGTATAGGGGCTGCAGGGCATGCCAAGCTGGTTTAGTGTCTCACCGTGGTCCCCACTGATACTGTAGAGAGTCAGGATAGTCTTATAGCTGATTTGCTAGCGACGGAGTAGGCTGATCCCGAGCATCACGATAGTTAGGCCTGACAACACTTGTAGAGCTGCCACAGGAAGCAGTGTCTTGTCGACTGACTGCAGTGTTGGGGTCGGAATGCCTGGTGCTGCCGTGTCGACTGGCTGCAGTGTCAGGGTCGGAACGACTACTGGCAGGTGCGTTGATGTCAGTGCTGAAGCTAAAGTGGACACCGGGGGAACTCCTCTCGACTATCATGTTGTTATAGCCCCTGACTTGGAGGCCCTCGATGTTCACGATCATGTTGCTCGGAATCAACTGTAGGTGTGGTGAAATAGCAAAGTCAAGTTTGCGATGGGCCTTCTGCAACCCCTGCTGGAACTTAGCAATAAGACTACTGGGCTCTGCCACGATGATCATATCCTCAATGAGACTGATGAACATGGCCTGGACCTCTGCTCCGCTGACACCATCTATGGAATGCCACAGCTGGGTATGTGCTGTAAGGAGGCAGTAGCACAGTGCTTCCAGGGACTGGTTGATCCGAATCATCCCTGCTGGTGTGAGGCCTGAGGTGGTGTGTGGGACAAAGTACTTCCACCCATCTGGATAGTCCTGCCGCAAGCCAGTGATGTGCATATTTTGCACCAGCGCTCCAGGGTCGGAGTCTGGATTGAGCGAGAATGTTGCTGTCTTCCGATGGCCTACTTGTCAGGGTGTTCGATAGGGGAATCCTGAGTAGTCACGTCTCGGGTCACCGTACATAACCCCTAGACCAATGTTGGCACCACCATGCCACCGATAGTCTGGGTGAGCGCTGAACTCTCTCTGTAGTCTTCTGGCCGCTGAGAAGCTATGACTGTTGAGCTGTGGGTCGAAGTCGTTTGTATCAGGGAGGCTTGCACCCAGCTCATGGAGGATTCGTCGCACTGTGAAGTACACGTGGAATCTGACCCAGCTGGCGATGAGCACAGCTTCATGAGTACCAGAATAGGAGTGAAGCAGGGTGGAACTTACTCCACATCCTGTCGTGGCACACAACACGGCAAAGTTCAGCTGCTGATTCCAGTATGAGAGGCTTGGAACAGCCATCCAAGTATGAGCTTGCTTCGCATCCTTGATGGTGATGGGGCGGTTGGTCAGTGGTCGTGGGTTGACGGAGAAGCTGGTTCGGGACCGTCCATCCACTGTGATGGAGAACGGTGTTAGCTCTGGTATATCATCCAGTAGACCTCTCAGGCTAGTCAAGTGTATACCCAGGAGGGGCAGTTGGCTCCGGATGACTGTCGTGAGGTTCAGTGGGAAGGCCATCTATACTGGTGTTCTTAAAGCTACCGTACAGGCAGCACACTATTTGTAGTCATCTCGACTCCAGAGACCAGCGAGGCGTCCTGCTCCATATCAACCCGCCAGCTGGAGCCTTTGCGGTATTGCTGTCGCACTTGGACCTTCAATATATGGTGGTACTCTTCATCGGTAATCTGGCCATCCTTGAGAGCTTTGCTGACAGACTCGTCGATAGTCCGTAGCATACTCTGTGCCAGTGTCACGTATTTAGCATGCTTCTCCAGCCTCCTTGTGATCTGCCGCTGCCCCACCCCCCAAGCCCATGGCCAAGACAGTGGCAGCTAGTGTCACGCAACCCAGCGGGATGGCGACGATGGCACCCACCCCTGTAGCCAGAGTGGCCACAGCTGCAACACCAGCACTGGCTCCAATCACACCCGCAGCAGTGGTTGTACGCGCGAGGACGTTGTAGGCTGTCTTATATCGCCTGCACGTTCTGCTGTACTTTTCTGCCTCATGGACGAGATTCTGCCTGATGATATCTATCTGCTGGAGCCGCCAGCGATGGATGTGTATGCAGTTGGTGCTGCCAAGGTAGAAGAGAGCGATGGCAAGTCATTCGCCCTACAGTACAAAGCAAACTCAAAGGCATTCTCCCTCCACCCCATCGGTGGTGATGAGGCTGGAGCTGCTCACAGACCTCAAGGATGTGTTGAAGGAGCACCTGGGTCGCAACATAGATGGCCACAAGATCGTGTTTCGGTACGATTTCCCGAAGAGGAAGTACATCCTCGAGCCATTGATTGAGTGCTCGGATACAGAGGTGGCAGACATCAACACCCTAAATAATGGCCTCAGCTTTCATCTGGTCAAACCCTATTCGAGCGGTGCCCCACCAATGACCCATGATGGTCTGCTATTGACCCTGGCAAAAAACCTGCAGTTCATATTTGAGAAGAATGAAGTGTGGTACCGCACTGGACCTGGTGGTGACTGGAAAACATGGTTGTGACTATATAGGCCTCTCGCAATCATTGACATAGAGGTTACTCCCCTCTCCACTGTTGTGAAAAGGGATGGGACAGTTCGAAAGCTCTACAACTGAGGATCATCCTTCCTCACGTACATAGATGAAGGTGTCTCCCTGACGAGGGTGGGTCACCGGATCGGGGTTACAGGTGGAAAGCTCCTGCTGCGTCGTCCATTCGATGGACCAGAAGAAGCTGTTAACCTCCAGGAGGGCATCCTATGGGTAGATGGTGTGTCACATGTCTTCAAAGCCAAGAGTGCTGTTAAACTGCTTCAGCGAGTCAGACACACTAGCCCGCAAATGACTCATATAGTCCTTGAGCTACGTTTCTTAGCCGGCGGCAGAGTGAAGCAGCTAGCTCCTGCCCCTGAGGGGATGAAGATCACTATCGATCCGGATGGAACAGGCATCTGGCACAGATATTTCTCGAGGGGTTCACTCTGTTCAGTTTAACTCTTCATATATAGCCATGCTTCTCATCATACTGCTCGTGCTGGCGTATACAGCAGTAGTGCAGGGCGCTGAGACAGCCATGATATTGGATGCCAAGTGGGCCCACTTCTGGGATGACCCCCAGTAGAATCCTTGGGTCTACACCTTGCGGAGAAACATTTACGACCGCTTTCACCCACGTGAAGAGATCGAGTCTGTCTGCCACTTCTATGGGGTGGAGAGGGTAGGACGTGGTTGTCTGCTGGAGACACCTGCTCAGCACCAGATTCTCTGTGTAACATGTGAACATGCCAGAGTCTGCCGTGGTGCAAATGCTAATCACTTTAGCATCCTACCAAGTGAGTGTTGTCAAGGTAGATGGAAGACACTATGGGTGGTCCCATCATGCCGATGTGACTCTGGCAGAGACCATGTGTTTGTTTGAGCCTACACAGAATAGAGAGAGAGAGAGGCTGGCCCTTCTGGTGTGGCTGATGACAAGGCGATCAGTGGTGTATATCACTGTGGAGACTTATCTCTAATTGGGCGTTCAGACCCTATTATGTGTGGTAGTAGTAGTAGTGTCGGAATTAAAATGATACTACCTACCTCAACTGGCAGCCGTTCGGCGATCCGTGGTGGCCCCCACCGCCCTCTCAATCCCTGGGGGCCTCCATCTAGAGGCATATACCAAGCACCTGCCTCAACAACCCTGGGGCCTCCATCTAGAGGCATATACCAAGCACATGTCTCGACAACCTATGCCCCAGGGATTGAGAGGGAAGTGGGGGGCCACGGATCGCCGAATGGCGGCCAGTTGAAGGAGGTGGTATCATTTTAATTCCGACACTACTACTCGAACAGCACTTTATAATTGGCCCAATCAGTCGCCCCGCGGAATTCGAGGGGTGGGGGAGAATGATCCGGCCAGATCTTCGTGGAGAAGTAATGGGCATGAAACCCGGTGGTGGTGCTGGTGAAACTGAAGAGAACGTGGGTGGTGGTCAGCGTGAGGGTAGCGGTGGTAGCGGTGGTGTCTCCCATCGATGTCACTGTCTATACTATTGATGTCACGTCCATGAAGGGGATTCCCGTCGATGATGTTGTGCATGATATGTAGCGTCTGCCGAATACTGCCCTGATGCGGGTCCATAGACAGGTGTAGGTCAATAGACTGGTTGTGGCATGTTATGTAGATGACGTGGACGTTCTGCTGGTAATTGAGATGTATGTTCTTCATACGGAGGCGGTGCAGGTGACTGACGCGAATGCTGTGTGTGATGTGTAGGTCTCCTGATGTATTGCAGAAAAGGTGTAGCTGCATCCCCTGGTTTGTAGCGCAGTCCTGTTGGGTAGTAAGGCGAAGACGCAGGAAGAGGTGGGGATGCAGGGTATGGTACATGAGCGTCCGGACACTGGTCACCCATTGATTACGTTGGCGAACAAAATGCTCGTTAAGGATGTTGTTTGCCCCATGGGGGGGGGGGGGGGGGGAGGGGTCTGTATCATGGATCGACCGGTCGGGTACTGGCCGTACCAGCTAAGCTGGGTGCAGGCTGCCCGTCCTTGGTTCATTCCAGTAAGCGCACCACCTCCCCCCCCCCCCGCTGTGTAGAGCAATAAACATGTATACGCCTATATGAGAGGAATTTCGTCATGAAAACGACTAAGTTTGTTAGAACGTGTGGTGCGCATGCGCGCGCCTGTCGCTGTTTCGATGACACACATGCAGCGCATCCAAGAGTGAGTGGTACTTTTAGTGTACAGAGTTGGTACTCCTTAATCTTTAAAAAAATTACTTGGTCTTGTCACTTCTGGAATTTGACGAGCTATCCAAAACTGTAAACCGTTTCAGGATCGGTTCAGAAATGGCTGAGTTATCGCCGATTTCTCCCTTCAAATTATGCTCAAAATATAGAAATAACATCATAACCGCGTGTATATATATATATATATATATATATATATATATATATATATATATATATATATATATATATATATATATATATATATATATATATATATATATATATATATATATATATATATATATAGCTAGATAATCAGTGATTTGTGTAACACGTGACGACATCTACACATCTATATTTATCGTAATATTTAGATAATTGTGTACACGTCACAAGATTATAGTGTGCAGATTGGCTGGTTCAACAAATTCTGATTGGTTGAGGCAGCCATTTCTTACATTCCAGTGAGTATAAAAAGGGATGATTTCAGTAGAACAGTTGGGAGCTGCCCAAAGTATGGGAACCTGACGAACTACCCGGAACACCGAAGACAGATACACACATCATCTCGGTTCCAAGAGGTTTTCAGTTCAGCTCGCACCGAAGCAGTTCCCGGCTCACTGCACCAAGAATTTTGTAAGCTCCCGTATGGCCATCCGGGGGCAAAATTAGAAATTAAAATATGTTCCTATTTTAAATAACATCTGTAAAGGAACTGTTCTTGCGGTGAGCCCTTGTGGGCCAGTAATGTAATTCTACATGATGTAGAGCAGCGATGTTCCTCAGTGGATAACTTGCTGGATCTGCCAGCCGCGCCAAAAAGTGGACCTTCAACCACCACACTGCATGTCGTGTGTGTCCTATTTAACGTTTTGACTGCAGCCAAGTAAATTTGCCCGGTACGCCACAAGAGCTATTTGACGCACCCGCACCGTTAAGCTTTAATATGTACAAGCATAATTACAACTATATTAATAACCCTTCTTGTTAATGGGTTATCATTAACTTTCTTAACTTACCGTCATTGGACAGGACCTTTCGTCATTACAGTATTATTATGTAGGACTTACTAACTATTCGGTAGACATTTTTTATACTGTGTTTCACTGTCCTGAATTCGTACTGCTTTCGTCCTGGAGCAGCATGCGGGAACCCTGTCTTGCGGGAGATCTACATGCGGAGACATATCCAGCTTTCAGAGAATGTGTCGACTCACATCACAAGTATAGTGACGTCTCAATTTCAGTAACATAGTAGCCCGTTATATAAGAATGGCTACTGAGTATTCAAGTAACTATACATGGTATCTTTAATTACATCCTTAATTATTATAATTTATTTCCGTAAAAGGTACTGATGACTAATAGGTACCGTCTCGGTCTTAGGACTGCCATTTATGATTTCTTTATTATTACTGTTTATAGTTATCCTTGTTTACTGTAAGGTGTTTTAACTAACTGCACTGTATTAGGTCTATCAACCTGTATTACCACTGTTCTAATCAAATCGTATACTGTCACCGTTTTGTTAGTTAGGTATATGGCCAGCGACCATCTTGTTGATATGTTTTGCTTAGTTATAGAAAACTTAGGACTGCAGTGCATTAGGAAATGCTAGACAGCAACAATTATATATGCATCACCTTCTCGCGCCACCAACAATTTTTCACTGATGTCGCTGTTTGTGCTATAACTCTGTTTAGCCCGGCATGTTACCGACTAAACCTGACTATTCAGCTCGATAGGATAGGTTTAATGTGATTAGAGACAATTTCTTCGTTAGGAGACATATAGTGTAAGCCTCTTTTCCGGTCGTTGTGGTAATCTAGCCCCACACCCCGGCAAGGTTGTGTAAAATTGGCCAACATACCTATATGGCCTTATATCTATAAAGTTATTGGCTCTTTTCATGTTCCACTAAGCCTAATGGCTTCTTAATTGTTTGGATATCCCTATCCGGTCTGTGGGCTGATCTGACTCTGGGAAACTGTCGGAGGTTTCCAAGTGGTGATGGCCAAGGTACTGTGTCACATACACACACAAACCCTGTATCTTTGGATACTTAGTGGTTAGTTATCTTTGCCAATGTTGGAAGCACTGCGAACACATTATTAATATTATTTCATATTTCTTTTAGGATATTTCTCCCACACCGCAGTGCATATTGGGCAACTTGAATATAAACCTAACGGCAGGTCAATACTTAGCTCCATAGGATTTGCTGACGGACGAGATGCACATCTCCACCTAACTCATTAAATGTCTGGGCATGATGTTGCAATCTGCCACACCCTCTTGGGAAGGACATGTGTGGTGGATATTCGGCTCTCTATCCCCACTGTAATGATAGGTCAGTTATTAAAGATCTGCTTGTGTTAAAGGTAGCCATTGTCCTGTGATGTTTTGCGTGGTTACGGAGCAAGGCATCCAGATTCTCACCAAGCTCGGATGTCTGGCAAAGTAACATGTATGCGCATTGTCCCTGGTGGTGGATGCCTTGGGGTGTCTGCGCACATGGGACAGCTGTATCTAAAGATAGATAGGATCCCCCCCCCACCCATTTGCGGCCTAAACTAGTTTTTGTTTCTAACACCTAAAGTGAGGTTAGACATAGTGGAAGGCCCGCACAAATAGAAGCGGCACCTACTAATACAGTATCTTGGTACTACATAAGACGGTGACTTGAGAATCCTTCGGGAATCACTCTTACTGTCTTCACATAAACCAGCACGCAACACTTTAGTTATATTTTTCGCAACGAAGGTCTTTTTCACAGCACTTTTGGTGGAAATAAAGAGTGGCCCTTTTTGCCGACTCTTTTCCTCCACATCAGCGGTTAGGGCATTTTCCTGTGATGGATGCCACGTGAGGCACTTGCCTCTCACAAGAACTCCAGTGGCAGTGGCTCACGCGAGGCTACTACTTCTCACAACGAAAAGTAGCATCTAGAATTAATGCCCGTGTGAGGCCTCCTTTGCGGGGGTACCTCTGCGGACTCAAGAGTCTGTGTGGTACCTCTGGTATCTCCACGTTTAGAAGTTCATCAGCTGTCTCTATGTCATGTATTATTTGTATGCTCACTGTTATCTATCAAACTCTGTGGTTTGTATAGGTTATATTTTTAATTACTTATTTTAGTTAGTCTTGTCACACATCCTTGTAAGTTCATAGGTTCGAAATTGCTATGGACAGGCATACTGGTGATACCAATTCGTGGGCTGACACCATTCAGTTTAATGTTAGTGGTAATGGTCGCACGGCCCCACCGAAACAATTGAGTTCCAACTGCCTTAGGAGCCGGTCTTTGTTACCCACAGGTTAGCATCACATGGGATCCGGAACCCTGAGACCGAGAGCTAGCCAGCCGTCTCATCCATCATGCACATGTGGCGCGGTGACCTGTTATTATGCACCGGAATGACCTGACGCAATCCTGCGAGCTACAAGTGGCGACTGATGTGGGGCTCGAAGAACATTGCGGAGTGAACTCATGCCCACACCTTCCAGCAAGCTTAACTCTATATCTCCATTCAGCGATGACTCCCTCGATCAAGAGGTAGCATCATACGATGGATGCAACACTCGCATGCTCACCGACCATGTAATAAATTGCAGCAGTGTGGAATCACCAACACCGCATCTACAACAGTTCTCGCCCATCGGTGAGGGGACATTCTGTGATGCCTCATAAGCGGGAACTGAATTCCGCACTATTTCAGACGTCCGCGATAGGCCAACACCATCAGGGCTGGATCGTGAATGATCTCGACAAAGACCCATATACGGGCAAACTTATTATCCTTCACAATATTACCATTCACCCGCATCATCAGTAGGTGATATGTGGCAGTGTAACAACTATAATGTTCAATATCCTATGTCTTCCCCATTAAATACACCACCTTATTTTCAGGGAACATCATGACATCAAAGAGAGGAATCAGCACCTCCGTTCCATCATTACATCAGTCACACTACACACCACACCCATCAGCCTATAGCACCACCACTGTATGAGGAATGTCTATAACAACCACCCGAAGAACATCGGCGTCATCTGCATAACACACCGCCTCCCGTCCATAGACCAACGCTGGTCTATGGATCCACATCAGGGCGGGTGTCAGCAAATTTACGTATGTATCCTTATATAAACAATTATAATTTTCGGGAAAGGCACCCTCATCATCATCAACAACGCCAACGGGAAACACCAACACCACATATACGTCGACCCGCATCTGCATTTTTCTCAGTCTCCCGACTACCACCACCACCCGGCTTAGCACCACTCAGTTCTTCATGTGGACCTGGCCGAGTCATTCTCCCCATCCCACCCCCACCCCCATCCCTGAATTTAGTGAGGAGAATGACTGGGCCAACTACAAAGTACAGTTCGAGATCATCAGTCAGACGAACAGGTGGAACGATCGGCAAATGGGAGAATATATCGCCGCGAAACTTTCTGGAAAAGCTCTCCAAGTTCTCGTGGACCTCGGGACTGACTATACACCCATATACACCCAGCTAGAAAGAGCGTTGTCGGAATGGTTTGGCGACACCGCCCTAGGGGAAACCAGTCGCCTACAATTGAAAAATCTGAGACGATGCACCGGAGAGACCTTACCGGAGTTAGCAAGCTGCATCCGGAGACTTGTTACCTGCGCTTATCGCAGCACTAACATCGAGGGCGTCACACATTTACACTTGGACACGTTCGTTGACGCGTTAAGTGGTGAACCCACTCTCAAGGAGAAATTATTTCTCGCAGACCACGGCAGCCTAGCTCAATTAACAGCAACCGCGGTATGGATCAAAAACTTCTTGGAGCGGGAAAAGGCCCATCGCCATCAACTTCACCCCATCAATGAGCTGGATGGTGCTAACTTTGCCACACCAGCCGACAACTGCACAACACCCACCACGACTTCAGCTACAGGAACATTCACACAGCAAGAAGCCACTCAAACACAGCATTCCAATCAGAATCACGCACCTAGAGGAAGGGGACGTGACTACAGAAGAGGCCACAACAGGGCCTCGGGATGTGGCAACCAGCACAACAATAACAATCGCACCAACATGAATGATCGAATAGATAAGATCAACAAACATATCTCTGCACTTACCCATCTCGTCACCACACTCAGCACCAACCTCGCAACCACACACATTAGGACCACAACCACTACCAACACCGCACCGCCAACGAACACATGTTTCGGATGCAGTCAGCTAGGCCACTGGCGGGAATGGTGCCCTAACCGACCTCCGTCTAACACACCAACCGCTGACCGCAGAACACTACAGCCTGATAAGCCGTCAAACTCATAAGGGCACTGATTGAAGAGTCACCTCAGTGCCCATTCTTACAACCCGGCTCAACTGTGACCTCCATACAACAATGTCGGGTGGCCAACTATCATCATCAGGCATTCGCATTCTCATGCACACCATACGCATGGCTTCATATATGTCAGTGCCTACGATGCCTCCCACATCAGCAGCACTGCCATTCCCCTCTTTCAGACAGAGTGACCCTGCGATGTCTGCATCTAACAAACCTTCTTTCCTGTGTAAAACGGCAGTGGTAGGTTGTAGCACCTCCGCTGAAACAACGTTTTTTTCAAGCACCACGTCCCGCCACCAAGACACTGGACTCTCTGTGTCCCGTGGTGGTATGCAACACACTGCCCGCACAGCATCATCACCCGCATCCACAGACAGCAGTGGTACGGGAGAAGCCATCCAATCATCATGGATCCGTAAACGTAGATGCTGTCGTCGTTATGAAAGCATTCCACGACGTCACTGTTTCTTCTGTGCATCTTACCAAACACCCTATGATGCACTGCAAGAAGTGGCTTGCACAGGTAGTGCTTATCCGTGATCGCGAAGATCCCATCCACACCGCTGTCTACATGAACACCGCACATACAGAAACAGCAACAATTCCACACCACCACTGCTACCACCAGGTTCTTCATCACCAAAGCACTCACAGCAGCGGCGACGACGGACTTGCCCTTTCCTTACTCAGCCATCAGCAACATTAAAGGAAGCCATCCAAAAACCAGCCGACTACATACAGAATGATTCTGCTCCGCAACCACTTTCACAGATGGCATCATTGGAGATACTTCCACAGGTGCACCGAAAGGTCATCTACAAGTGTGCCTGTCTGTTTAGCAGTATTTCCACCAGTGCCACCGTTGACACTGGCGCTTCCATCACCATCTTTAACAAGCGCTTGTATGAGAGCATCCCACCTCATAAGAAGCCACCCCTTAGGCCTACAAACATCCTTTTACAGACAGCTACGGGAGCCGATGTGCCCATGGCTGGAGTGGTTAATCTTATCATACAAATATCATACAGCGAGTTGTCATCGCCTCTATTCAAAATGATGCCCTTCTTGGCTCTGATTTTCTTAGTGCCAGCGAAGCCATAATACACTGCAAGCAACAAGAACCTGACATACACGGATGACACCCCTTGGACCAGAGTCATCATTATATGATACGTGTGCTCTAATACTTTCAAATACAGCCACAGTTGAGCCGAGACAAGAACACAGTTAGGGAGCAGCACACACATCGCCATGCTGGAACCCGACCCCAATTACATGATCGCTTCACAATGTGCATGTCCCCATATGATCGTGGACACCACCAACAAAGAACACATTCCATTTAGAGTGTTCAATGGCACAGCGGACCCTATAACTCTTGAACCAGGAGTCCATTGTGGCCACTTGGTGGATGTGATTTCTTTGGAAATGCCAACACTCACCACCGCACCCACAAATATTACTGATGATTTACCGGATCATCCACATGATTTGCACTTACATGCCACAGTAGGTTTACAGCCATCTAAAAAACAACAAGTATGGACACTACTTTATAAGTATCGCGATAGTTTTTCATCAGGAGACATGGATCTTGGAGAAACTCATCTTGTGCGACACTCCATCGACACAGAAAATAATTGCGCAGCATGACAAGCGGTACAACGTCTCCCCATCCATAAGGAAGCAAAAGCTCATCAACAAGTGAATGACATGTTGTGGACCGGTATTATTGAACCATCAGCATCCCCGTGGGCCAGCCCCATAGTACTAGCAGGCAAAAAGGACAGATCCTTGCGGTTTTGCATTGACTACCGCTGCCTTAATGATCTTAGCGTTAAAGACGTGTATACATTACCCAGAACAGATCAGGCCTTGGATTCCTTGTCCGAAGCCAAGTGGTTTTGTACGCTTGATTTAGCTAGTGACTACTGGCAAGTGGCCATGGACGAAGCTGACATGGAAAAGACCGCATTCGTATGTAGGGATGGTCTTTTTCAATTCTGCAAGATGCCCTATGGCTTGTGCAATGCCCATGGAACTTTCGAGCCTCTCATTGAGCAGGTATTAACTACCCTGCCATGGGAAATCTGTCTGTGTTACATCGATGATGTAATCGTCTTTGGTCCCACGTTTGAGCAAATATTGACCAATTTAGACACCGTGCTCTCCAGATTCCACACGGCTAATTTAAAGCTCAAACCAAAGAAATGTCATCTCTTCAGACAGAGCGTCGAGTTCCTGGGACACGTCATATCTGGTGATGGAGTGGTTACTCAGCCATCAAAAACAAAGGCAGCAGCAGAGTGGCCAACGCCCTCTTCGATCACAGAAACTCGGAGTTTTCTCGGCCTTTGCCAGTACTATCGCCGATACATCCATCATTTCAGTGAGATTGCTTCACCTCTTTATAAGATCACCAAAAAAGATCGACTATTCGAGTGGACGAGTGAGTGTAAAGGTTCCTTCAGGGTGTTGAAGGAACTCCGATTCTTGCTCATCCTAATCCAAACCTCGGTTTCATCTTGGACACTGACGCATCAGTGTACGCTATTGGCGTGGTTCTATTTCAGGTCACAGAGAATGGAACGGAGCAGGTATTGGGTTATGGTTCACGTACATTAAACAAAACAGAAATAAAGATGCGCAACCACGAAGCGAGAACTACTTGCAGCAGTACATTTCGTCAAGTATTATAAGTACTTTCTATGTGTACACCTATTTACTCTCCGTACAGGCCATGCCTCGCCACGCTGGCTCAGAAACCTTAAAAATTCGGAGGGCCAGGTAGCAAAATGACAGGAATCCCTGCAGGCCTATAACTTTAACGTTGTTCACCATCACAGCAAATTGCATGGTAATGCCGATGCCCTCAGCAGAATCTGGCAAGGAGATGAACACGAAGAGGGCACAACCGTGACACAATCTACACAGCCATCTTCAGAGTTCCCCGAATTGCAGTGCACAGAGTGGAATCCGGAGAAAGTCGCACACGAACAAGCAACAGATGCGCAAACACGACATATATACGCGAGGATCCAGGAGGGGGTACATCCTCCCAAGGAATCTGTGACACCACTATCCACCACGGCTAAATATTACTACCCGCGGTTTGAAGAATGTCACATCAACAATAACGTCCTTTACATCAACAACCGTCTGGTGTTCCCAAAATAACATTTTACAACAACTCCATGATAATGCTGGGCATCTAGCCATGGTAAGATCGGTGGCACGAATCAAACAGAGATTCCACTAGATCGGAATTCGTGATAGTGTGAAGGCATGGGTTGCCAAATGTATCCCATGCCAAAAACGTGCTGTTGGCTAGCACCATTTCGGACCTATTCAAATTAAGATCGTTGGTGAACTGTGGGAGCGAGTGGCTATTGATGTGCTCGGACCCTTGAATACGACGGATGATGGAAACAAGTACATCCTCATATTACAAGATTACTTTACGAAGTGGGTAGAAGCATTCGCTTTGCCGGACCAAGAGGCATCCACAGTAGCAGAGGTCCTGGCAAGTAATGTATTCTGCCGTTTCGGTATACCCTATGAGATACACTCTGATCAAGGAAGTAATTTTGAGAGCCGGCTCATATCAGAGCTCTGCAAATTGTTTCACATCGTCAAGACCAGGACTACACCGTATCATCCCAGGAGTGACAGAATGGTAGAACGATTCAACCACACCCTGGCGGAAATGTTGACGAAGGAAACATGCCTTGATTGTAGGGATTGGGATCTTCGACTCCCATATGTACTCATGGCTTACCGCACTTCAGTACATTCCAGCATGGGCTACGCCCCTGTTCGGTTAATGTCAGGCCGTAAATTAGCCTTACCCCTGGATCTGGCTATGCCCTGGACACCAGGAGAGAAAAATTCACCTTCTCTCTGCATTGAACTCTTGCGGCAGTGGATGGAGCAGGCCCATGAGTTAGTGAGAGCAACTTTATCCACTGCACACCGGCGACAAAAGACATGGCATGACCGGAGAGTGCATGGAAATCCATATGAAGCAGGAAGGATGGTATGGGTATGCGATTCACGACGGTCTGCAAACCTGCCAAGTAAACTCAGTTACCAGTGGAAAGGCCCCTATGTGGTAGTAGGTAAGACATCGGACGTGACCTACCATATCCGTGCTTCGGATGGCCTGACCTCAGTCATCCACTTCAATCGGCTTAAACCATGTGTCAGCGATGACCCGGCACCAGAGCCTGGGCCGGGAATTCCCCGTGACACCAGTACCCAGACAGAAATTTATACGGAAACTAGTATTCCCACAGTTAGCGCAGAGCACCGCAGTGCTAGTTCAGCCCGTCTTCTACTAGGCCAGGAGTCCGGTGAACAAGCAGCTAATGCTGAGGACGATGGCAAGATACGTACTCGCCCTCTCCCTCCTCAGCATGGGTCTACTCGATCTGGGGGCGGATGGAAGGATTGTTCCACCGACATCTTCCCACTCCCACCCACTTCATCCTATAGTCCCCATTATAGAGTCACCACAAGCGGAAGCTGAGGCTGACCCAAGCCATGCTTCCTGTGGGGTGGAACATGCAGTGAATAGCATGGAAGTGAAGAGGCCAGATGAGGCCTTGGCATGTCTAGAACAGCAGAACCATACAACTTGGTGTACCTGACCATGCCTCAAAATCGCCAGACCAGTCTCCAACCAAGCCGCATCCTTGACCATGACGGCACTAACATCCCAGCTCCAGCTGGCATCCCTCATCTATGCACCAAGTCCGGACATCACCAGCCCAGTCCATTTCACACTCCACTCGTCATCTGTTGACGGTCAATCTTCAGATATGAGAGAGACTGCTGCTACAGAGGAGGTGGCATCCCACACCGCACCGGCCAACAATATCCCCCTGCGGTGGGCAGGGAAGCAGCCTGTTCAGCAGACTCTCAGCTCGAATTTTCCCGGTGCCTAAAAATTACAAGGCACCAACCGTCCTGTAATGAGAGATGACCACATCCCCCTGTCCAAGGACCGCCCTCTCCATAAGGTCCACCAACACCCCACCCCCCCACCCCCCCCCCCGTGAGCAGTCAGGACATCACACCGCATACAGAACGTCAGTCGCATACAGAACACACTTGCCTTCAGGGCTGGATACGTCAATTCATCATTACGTGCACATCACATACATACTCGGTTATACTCAGGATAACGGAGACAGTCATCACCGGCAACAACACCGCTTAGCAGCATCTAACAGTTTTAATTAAGAACAGTTAGAGACATAAAAATTCCCGCACCAAATCCATTCGCACAGATGCGGGATAATTATTATCTCCCGCAATCCTGACTCTCCGCAATAACAACAGACTCGGTATTCACCTGCGTGGAAAACTGGAGTACGCCCACCTTGCATAGCATTAGCATCATACAGCAGCCAGGACTTCCCTACAACAAGACACTATCGTCATCAACACTAGCCAACAATTCTCCAGCACACACCTTCTTATCCGGTTATGGGAGAACCGATCAAGCGGATCGAAGGAATGCACTGCAGCCATCTACAGTACGCGCTACAGGGGAAACGTCAACAAACACACACACACACACACCCCCCCCCCACCCTCCCGGAAACGTCGTACAGAAACAGCTAACGATACTACACCTCACTCACAGGTAATAACAGTCAATATTATTAAGAGAGCAAGATGCCCGCAATGTCGTCAGTGATGAGTAGGACTTTACTACCGAAAAATTGAATTCGATAATGGATTGATCAAAGTTACGACAGCATCCTTCAGGTCATCCACGCTCTAAAGTAGCTCTGTCCCGCCCACGGGCTCGGCCATTACAGAGTGAAATACCAGCTGGTTCGATAAAGTTGACACCGCACCGCCGCACCGCCGCACCCATCCCACACAGCGCAAGAATCATCCACAAATAACCAGCCACGGGTATCAATCAAAATCACTAACATGTCAGAAACACAGACACTCGGGTTGACTGTATTCACAATCTCCATACGATGGCACTGTAATTGTTAAAACTGTGTTCACCCATATTTCCGAGCTGTAGTGTAATTATATTAATGTCTGGTCTAGGTAGGGATGAGGCTAGTCCTGTCCATAGATGAGGATGCTTGGCAGCCCACCTACTTGGGAAACCCAGCTATCTTGGCGGGATCAGTAACTTTGATTTGTGCAAGAATAGAACTGTTTAAACCACACATCAAATTACATAGTTTTACCGTCATATTTTTTATTAAGAATACAACTGCTCTACCGTGTATACAAATCATTAACGCACGGGCCGGTAAAGTGGCATAAAAAATCTGACAGTATGATTAGAGAATTTCAAAAATTCTCTTACCTACGTTCCAGCCCATAATCGACACAGGCTGAGAACTACCTACTTGCAGACACCAAAGTCGCATTTATAAGAACTCGCGCAATATAGGGACTATGGACGCTATTTCAGAAAGACCCATAGTAGAACATATATTTCCATTTCCCGCATCTACAACAAGTATACATCAGCAGCATTATTCGGCCATTAAACATAAACAATATCTAAGTTTCCGATCAACCACGTGTTATTAAGAGCCACGTGACTTTCACTTCTATTTCCAGTAAATTGGATCAAGCGCTTTAAATAAAAGAGCCGCCCAAATACGCGACTACCACCGCGCTATGGAGGAGTGGAGAGGAGTGAGTCGGGGCAATTACCGCTGACGTCACCACTCTCCCCCACACACCCCATCGGGTGCTCCAGCCTAAAATTAAAAGAGGCGAGTTTATAAGCATCCAATCTGAAAAAGCGCCTCACACTAATCAAAAGGTGAGCTTCCACGGGAATGTGGTTCCTAGTTTTGCGTTCATCGAAAACTTATATTTCTTGCAGAATGGAGACGAAGTTGATCGGCCAATCTCCTTATAATTAAAAATACTCCCTTGATACGGAAGGAATAATTTATGTGACTACAGGAATCCGTAATTCAAAGCTTTCCATATAGGCCGTAACCAAATCACCCACCAACTTTCAGGTGTGGTCATCCGCCCTCCTGTGACGTCACTAAATCGTATAAACAGGAGATGCGCGCACTGAAACTTCGTGTTCCCATCAAAGTTCGACACTAGTGAAGATCATAGCACTAGGCTACTTTCGTGTCGTAAACTAAATTCTGCTTGTTTCTTATTATTATTTCTTTATTATTGCTATATTAGGCCTGGAAAGTTAATGAAGTGTTAGGACAATTGGTTTAGGGTAGGTTACCCGCAACACCGTTGCTATACGGGAACATTATGTCTCTTGAAGAGGATTTGGCTCTCTCAGAAACATCAGGAGAGTCGACGTCACCAGCACCCATGAAGAAGTTTTCCTGTACCGCGCTTCTATCAGACGGACATCAATGTAACCGTGCCTTCACGAGGAATTCTGACCTGACACTTCACATCAACAGAGATCACCACCTGCTTCAACACGCATTTTGTACGGATTGTCGGTACCTACGTATTCACTGCAACATGCTACAGTGTGACGCAAGCGCTAACACATAAACATCATGTCTTAGAGGTAACAATAGAACTGGGAGAAGAAAGCGAGAATACAGAAGTGTTGGCCACTCGGTTTGAAAATAGACGTCAGATAATTGTGCTCCTAACAGACAGAATGGCCAGAACTAAGAACACTATGCAGCATCAAGCAGTTGTTACCCGTCACCATTCCATCACCACCACAACAGTCTCCACCGCACGTCACGCCATCAGCCACCTAGCCACCATCATCACGTCACCATCATCAGCAGTATCCCGTCCGGCTTCCAGTACGAGCAAGAAACCAACTACACCCGCACGATCCAGTCCAGCGGTACCCGCAGTACATAGTCACCAGCCACACCACAAGTCACCAGCCTCCGGCACCACATCCACATCAGCACCCGTAGTTCACAGTCACCAGCCACACCGTAAGTCATGAGCCTCCGCTACCGCATCCGCATCCGCAGTTTCATCAACAGTCGCCATCGGCCACCCAATACCCGTGATCACGTTGCCATCGGACGTGGATTATCCGAGATCGCCATCTCCGGAATATCTAGTAATAGACGAGGGAGACTGACGCATACCGCCCGCAGCCACCAGCAGCACCCCAGTCATCATCCCGACGTCACTACAGCACTCCAGCCTCACGGATCCAGCCATAAGAAAAAGCACCACTCCAGACCACCTGTATTCGGGGAAGAGGAGGAGGATAGCCCATACGCAGGAGATTCATCCCGTTCCGTGCGTCACCACCAGCCGTCTCCTCAAGGCCACCAAAATTTGGAGGCAGTCTCACTCGCAGCTCCATCTCTTCCGTGAAACAGCCATCCGCATCATTGCTCTGGAACATTCAGCAATGGCAACACCAGCACCAGCAACTCCAGTAACGACAGCATCAGTACACGCACCAGCAGCAGCAGCCACCAGCATCACGACAGCACCATCGCCCGCAGCCACTGTTAGTTTTGAATATTCATGATACCGCCACTACCTCCCGTACACTAGTGTCTAACATTGTGTCTAACATTAACACTCTTAAGAGGCCTAATTATAGCGGGAAAATATCAGCCATACAGGAGAATCCGCCACATCCTCCACCACCAGCCGCAGAACCCAGATTCGGGGGGGGGGGGGGGGGCAACACGTTCCGCATTTCTGCCACGGATGCAGCAGAATTTTCGAGTGATGTGAGGAATGGAACATTATTAACAATATGTTATTATTATTATTTTTTAAATGCTTTTCTTCTTATTATATATTTTCTGTCAATTGTAACCCAGACCCTAGGATAACTACAGTTATCCTACACAGCTGCGCAACATGCTTGCCCAGCTCTGTCTCACACGAAAATGAGCACTGTGGATTCCTGTGTTGTAAGAACGCCGTGTGTGACGTACAGTACACAACGCACCGCAGTGCAATAATGTCATAATCCTGCTATGCAGTCTCAGCTATGCTGGGTCTGACTGATAAACTAGCTTTTCAAATATTATTATATGTCTTATTTTTCTTATTATTTTTTCTTCCCATCTTAGGATGACAGGATGGCTTGTGGGATAGCGAGAGCTGCCCATGCGGACCAGCTATAACTGGCCGCATCCTTTTATATATATTAATCATTTTACATAATGCGTATCCCTTTACTTACCTGGGATACGCCCGTGATTAAGCCAAAAATACTCAAAAGAGAGTATTCTTATATATAACTGCTATAAATTTTTATATTATATTATATTAGTATGTCTTTAAAAATTAAAATTATGGTACGTTGGAGCTTGGGTGTTCTCTGCGGAGAAAATAATTATCCGCACCCAAAGAGAACACCGATGCTAGCCATTGTTTTAGGGGTGATATTCTAAAATAATAAATAAAGCATGTACCAAAAGATGAACAAAACAAAAAAAGAAAAGACCTGGAAAAATAGTTCCAGATAAAAAATCAAAACTAAAAGTATGCCTCCCTTATCCTCTGCGGTACCCCTATGTGCTCTGTCCCTCATAACACGCGCCTATTGCATCACTATTCCTCTCAGGTCCCGTGTCTACCTAGGAAGTCTATAATTCCAGCCTAGCATGTGCCCATGCGGCAATCCGTGATGCGTGATCATTTGCCATGGATGCCAAACTAGGAGGGGCTGGTGCAGCACGGATCGACCAGTCGGGTACTAGCTGTACCAGCTAAGCTGGGTGCGGGCCGCCCATCCTGGGTTCGTACCTATAAGCGCCCACAACCCCTAGGTAGAGCAATAAGCGTGTATAAGCCAATATGAGAGGAATTTCGTCATGAAAACGACTAAGTTCGTGGGGGGGGGGGGGAAATTAGAACTTAAAATATGTTCCTACTTTAAATAACATCTGTAAAGGAACTGTTCTTGTGGTGAGCCCTTGCAGGCCAGTAATGTAATTTTACGTGATGTAGAGCAGCGATGTTCCTTAGTGGATAACTCAACGGATATGCCAGCTGCGCCGAAAAGAGGACCTTCAACCACCACGCTGCATGTCGAGTGTGTCCTGTTTAACGTTTTGACTGCAGCCAAGTAAATTTGCCCGGTGCGCCACAAGAGCTATTTGACGCACCCGCACCGTTAAGCTTTAATATGTACAGGCATAATTACAACTATATTAATAACCCTGTCTTGTTAATGGGTTATCATTAACTTTCTTAACTTACCGTCGTTGGACGGGAACCTTCGTCATTACAGTATTATTATGTAGGACTACCTAACTATTCGGTAGACATTTCATATACTCTGTTTCACTGTCCTGAGTACGTACCGCTTCCGTCCTGGAGCGGCATGTGGGAACCCTGTCTTGCGGGAGATCTACATGCGGAGACATATCCAGCTTTCAAAGAACATGAGTAGTTATGGGTGCGGCTGGCCGCTATTGTTCTTTTCGTTGGAATGTGTTTTTAACCAATCAAAACGCTCCATTTCATTTGCTAGCGTTTGGAGAACAATGGCGAACAGCGGCACACGGATTCTAGAGAACAATGACAAACAGTGGCACACGTTTTCTAGCTAAACAATGACGTCCAGCCGAACACGTATTTGAGAATCTGCAACACTCTGGAATGTTCTATTATTTTGAATTAGTTAACCCTTAAAAGTTTAAAAGTTGTGTATTTTACGTTTAAATGTAGTGGCTGTGCTCCCCCCTCCGTGGTTATCTACCGTTGTAAAAATATTAAGAGAGTAATGTAAAAAAAATAGAGTTTAAGAGGTGGTCTGATTATGGAGGTCGTAGGAGGAGGAGGAGGAGGAGGAGGAGGGAGTATGAGGCTGAGGAGGGGGTGAGGAATTACGGTATTGATGTTTGAAAATAATTTGACTGTTTCGTCGGTAACGTTATTAGTAAACTATTTTTGTTGTATATTTTGAAAACGTTTTGACTTTTAACCGTCATTACGCGCAAATTGTTTTTAAATACTTAATATTGCATTTGCAATAACGTCAGTCGTTTTAGATTTTGGGAACAGTGTCGAAGTGCGCGATATCGGTGTTATTTTGAATTAGTTAACCCTTAAAAGTTTAAAAGTTGTGTATTTTACGTTTAAACGTAGTGGCGGTGCGCCCCCCCCCCCCTCCGTGGTTATCTACCGTTGTAAAAATAATAAGAGAGTAATGTAAAATAATAGAGTTTAAGAGGTGGTCCGATAACGGAGGTCGTATGAGGAGGAGGCTGTAAGAGGAATTACGGTATTGATGTTTGAAAATAATTTGACCGTTTCGTCGCTAACGTTATTAGTAAACTGTAGAATATTTAGAGACTGCCCGTATGCTGTTAGTTAGCAACAGCTACCAGACAGATTAGTAACAAAATATTAAAAATAATGTATTAATGGTATGTACGGTTGGAATGGTAACCAAGACATGGTGGTGATGGATTGCATCCTGGGATAAAAAAGTTAACCCTTTCACCGATGAATCTATATCTCATTTTCATCGATAACATACAGGAAAACTGTTGAATATTTTGAAAATAATTTGACAGCCTTGAGGCGGAATGCTATAGTATTCCTCCTCAGTTGATATTGCTGGATGATTATGAGGGCGATGCTAGCATACTTGTTTTCAAGGTATGCACGATGTACGAATATTTTGATAATTTGTTGCTGAATATTTTGATAATTTGAGTGGTAGCTGAATATTTTGATAATTGGTTGCTGAATATTATGATAATTGGTTGCTGAATATTTTGATTGGTTGCTGAATAAATTGCTTGGTTGCTGAATATTTTGAAAACGATTTGACTGTGTAAATTTTAATTTCTTATTAGGCGATGTTAGGTAAGAGAGAGGTGGTCTTATAACGGAGGTTGAAGGAGGAGGGAGGAATGCTATCTCGGACACCCTCTGCTAGGCATTGTTCTCCGCGCATGAGCGTGCCTTTATTCACCTGGTGGTCCTTTAAGAAAATGCAGGTGGTCGCTCAAATAGGTGTCGCGAGGGATGAGGAGGATGGCTGACGTATGCTAGCGTATTCGCCGAGGCAACGTCTTGCGCGATATCTCTGTACGAAATATTTTGAAAATAATTGATTGTAAGCCGCTTGTGGTTTAGTCACTATTAACCTCCTCCTTGGTTTAAGTCATTTTAAAAATGGCAGTCATTTAATTATTAAATTTTCAAAATTGTTATGGAAATGGTCATCGTTGACGATTGATGTTGTTTAATATTATATAGATAGTTTTATCTACCATATTTATGTCTTTAAAGCGTCAATCATTTAATTATTAAATTTTTTAAAATATGAACGATCTCCCAGTCATTTAATTTTCAAAAAAAATCAGAGCGTTGCGTTACACAGGTTATAGTGATCTACGTTGTTTTATAATTTTATCTTACGTATTTAAGGCGATTCTTTAAAGTGGAAGTCATTTAATTATTAAAATTTCAAAAATATGAGCAAAATGTCTTCCCCAGTCATTTAATTTTTTTAAATCCGACACGTACACAGGAAGTTTTCCTATGCTATTATATAGATAGTGTTATCTATCGTATTTATGTCTTTAAAATGGCAGTCATTAATTTAGTTCCTAGTCAATGGCAATGCATTAATCGTCCACGAACAATGGCGTACAGATGGCCATTTAGAACAGTATCATCCATCGACCACTTTTGACAGATCAGAATGTGTGCTTGCGTATGCATGTGTGAAGCGGGTTATTTTATTTTTTGAACAGATAAAGAGTTCTCTTTCGAATGATTTGTGGGCCCTGAAAAGGGCCATGTTTTGAGATAGGTCTCAGTCTTCGCAGATCCGCACAGGCGCGGTTGTCAGTTTGGTAACAAACTGCGTCATGTTTGCTTTTTGTATATCAGTCGGAGTATCACCGATTACATGACACCCACGCGGATACTGTTTGATTGGTAATAGACAATAGCACTCCTTGCAGGTGTACACCATCTCTTTAGGTTCTGTTTTCTTAATCATGCGCCTACAGACCCTCTCGTGTTTCGACCGTCGGCATATGGTGTCGCGGGTGTCGATGGAACACCAACATGGCACATACCCAGTGTCTGATCCATCAAAGTTTGTACTGCTGGCCATTTTAGCCAAATGTACATTAACATTTACATTTATACCACATCGCTCTACTACAAAAAAAATATAAGGAATATCACGTGAGATGAAATCTGACTGCCTAAGGTTACCTAACTACTCTGCAGTTACACATCCAACCACTTTGCCATGTTTAAACTGGAATGAGAAAATGGATTGAATTTGTACTGTTTATAGGAATATATGTACTGCGCCCGCTAATCCGCAACATGCGGACCGCATGCGTCCGCACATGTATGCATAAATTTTGGCGTGTATGCGTGTTCAAGCATGTACATATACTTGTTGCCATCCACAACACACACCCGCAAATCCGCATCATGCGCCCGCAAATCCGCAACATACGCACGCAAGTCCGCATTATGTGCCCGCAATCCGTAACACGCGCCCGCAATCCGCAACACACGCCCGCAAATCCGCAACATGCGGACCGCATGCATCCGCACATGTATGCATACATTTTGGCGTGTATGCGTGTTCAAGCATGTACATATACTTGTTGCCATCCGCAACACGCGCCCGCAAGTCCGCAGTATGCGCCCGCAATCTGCAACATGCCCCCGCAATCCGCAACACGCGCCCGCAAATCCGCAACATGTGGACCGCATGCGGCCGCACATGTACGCATGCATTTTGGCGTGTATGCGTGTTCAGGCATGTGCATATACTTGTTGCCATCCGCAACACGCGCCCGTAAATCCGCAACACATTTTAGCCGAATGTACATTAACATTTACATTTATACTACATCACTCTACTACAAAAAATATATAAGGAATATCGTGTGAGATGACTAGCGTCCTATCAAAAACTGTCTCCTACTGGTCTACATATAATGACGCATACATGCAGGCGAAAATCTTGGATATGTTCACGGGCTAGATGCGATGGATCAGTTTGTTAAATGGTTTATGCGCATAAAAATCTGTGCGCTTTAAAAAAGTATCCAGGGAAATATGTTTTCTCTGACCACCTCATTATTGTACATTATATACGTTATTTAATCCTTCAATTTGTATGCAAGCGCGTTAACCTTCAGCTAAAACCCTCAAAACTAAGCGTCTTCCTACCAGTCATTAAATTTTTTTAAAAGAGAGCAAAGTACATCTCTATGCGGGTAATATATTGCTAAACCAAGCGATGTTGTATACATAATATTATATAGATAATAATCATGAATCTCGTATTTAAGAAGTGCTCTTTAAAGCGACAGTCATTTAATTATTAAATTTTAAAAATTGATATAAAAATGGTGGGAACAATGTCCAACGTCGTCATCGTTGATGAATAATGACGAGCACCCTTGTATCGTTTAATGTATTAGGTGGTCGATGCGGTCGTGGTTGTAGTAAAAAAGTATTTTGAAACTAAGCGGAATCGTGGCTTCCTATGTCAAATTGTCGCATTGAACAGCACTTTTTAAAGAGTTTGTGCGCACGAAGGCGCTAGTGCGTATTGTAGCTTCCTATGTCAAATTAGTATCAAAACTATTCGCTTAAACTACCAATGCGCCATGATATAGGTTTGAAGAATCAGAAAATAACTGGAATGAGTGTTGGGGTGGTCGCATAACTGAGGTCGAACGAGTTAGGAGGAGGAGGGATGATGTATGCTAGCGCGGTGCTGCCTGGCACGAGGGATGAGGTATACTAGCGTACTTGTTTACAAAGCCGTCAATGCGTGTTGTACGAATATTTTGAAAATAATTTGACTGAGGTGTTAGCGACAACTTTCTATCAAATCATTTCCATGCTATTTAGTGAATATTTTGAAAATAATTTGACTGTCTGCATCAACTTTTGCTCAAATCGGTTCCATAATATTTTGCTAGGAAGTAGATCCCTGGAATGTCTGAAACACCTCGCCAGTCAGCCAGTTAAAGGTAATAAAACTAGGAATAATTACCATGTCCGGGTACACGCAGTATGAATGCATTATAAGTACCTTGTCAATGAGACCCTGACAACAAAAATAATACATTATTAATACATTGCGGCCGCAACCACCTACTACCAATACCGACCATCATCACCACCACCATCACCACCATCACCATCCCTCTATAACCATCAGCACCACTACCCACTAAGCACCAACACCCACCACCAAGCATTAACCCCACCACCATCATCCACCACAACACCTATTTTCATCATCCGCCAACCCCACCACCGCCACCACCACCAACAGCATCAGCACTCTGATTTGTATATCGAGGGATGTGGGGGACCCGGCTGGGAAGCTACAATCATCAAACACACGCATAAAGAACCAATGTTTTATTTGTATCCATATTTTCACATTGAAGTAAATATTACATATGATAAAACTTATAGTTGCAGTAGCATAAACAAATAGTCAATGTTCTGGAGATCCATTTATCGATGACTGATTCCTTATGGATCAGATCTATCGCCGACAGAATCATCATCATTATCCTCAGCATCTAGATGGTTCCTGATGTACTTCTTGGTCAGAAACTCTCGTTTTCGAAAGGCTGAGAAGACTGCTTCATCGTATGCGTGCCCCTCGTCGATAAAATCTTTAATTTCCTGAAGAATTATTTTAATGAGGGTAGAGTTCTGTAATCTTCTCGACTGGAGCATTATGTCTATACACCTTGTAACTAAAGCATCAGCATATACGGAAATAGGCACATTGCCTACACCATGCGGGTCTGTGTCCACTTCGCCATCCTCATCTTCTAAACCTGATTGTTCAGCGTCTAAGACCTGCTTAATATTTTGGAATATGGTAAATAGTTCCTCATTCCCTATGTCTTTTTTTTCATCTTCACCTTCATCTTCACTCTCAGTCTCCGCTGAGTCATTACTGGCTTCACTCTCCGACTCCGCTGATGCATCATCTTCACTCTTCATCTCTGTCATTTCTTCATCTTCACTGTCTAGATTTTCACTATCTTCATCTTTATGGAATCGGATCTTATGCCGCTTCAGGTCATTTGACATATTAAAAGTTGAATGACATTCAAAACATTTATGTCTCGGCATATTGATTATAGGATAAATCTAGCAAGTTACAAGGTTCTTCAAAGAAATCTGACTGCCTAACTACTCTGCAGTTACACGTCCAACCACTTTGCGATGTTTAAACTGGAATGAGAAAAGGGATTGAATTTGCACCATTTATAGGATTATATGTACTGCGGCCGCAAATCCGCAATATGCACCCGCAAATCCGCAATATGCGGCCGCAATCCGCATCATGCACCCGCAATCCGCAACATACGCCCGCAAATCCGCAAATGCGGCCCGCATGCGGCCGCACATGTATGCATGCATTTTGGCGTGTATGCGTGTTCAGGCATGTACATACACTTGGTGCCATCCACAACACACACCCGCAAATCCGCATCATTCACCGCAATCCGCAACATACGCCCGCAAATCCGCATCATGCGCCCGCAATCCACAACATACGCCCGCAATCCGCATCATGCGCCTGCAATCCGCAACATACGCCCGCAAATCCGCAAATGCGGCCCGCATGCGGCCGCACATGTATGCATGCATTTTGGCGTGTATGCGTGTTCAGGCATGTACATACACTTGGTGCCATCCGCAACACGCACCCGCAAATCCGCATCATGCGCCCACAATCCGCAACATACGCCCGCAAATTCACAACATGCGGACCGCATGCGTTCGCACATGTATGTATACATTTTAGCCAGCAGAGCCAGTCATTCTGATGAAAAAATTTCAAAAAGTCTTCTGGCGCACGCATGCGCACAAGGGCACACACCGCGGCATGCACGCACGCACAAGGGTACAACGTATAACTAGCAGTATCGCGTATTAGCACGGGTTCATACGAGCGTGACCTATATTAAGCCCTCATGACATACTCTCTCCAACCTACATACCATTTTTCAGACACCGTGCTCTCACACATTATGACCACAATGTCTAGACAAACGGATATCTGTCAAAGTCAGTCATTCCGATGGTAAATTTTCAAAGATGGTCTTCTCTAGGGCTGCAAGTATGAATATTAAGAAATTCGCTATGTGTTGTCGGGTGGGTGGGTGTTGGTGGTGGGGTTAATGCCTGGTGTTGGGTGTAGGTCGTAGTGTTGCACGCACACACCTACGCACAACGTATAACTAGCAGTATCGTGTATTAGCACGTGTGCATACGAGCGAGACGTTTATTAAATCGTCATGACCCTCTCCAACCTATATGCCATTTTTTCAAACACAGAGCTCTCACACATTCCGACCACAATGTCTAGATAAATGGATAGCTGTCAGAGTCAGTCATTCCGGTGATAAATTTTTTAAAATAGTCTTCTCTAAGGATGCAAGTATGAATATGAGGAAATTCGCTATGGGTTGGCGGGTGCGTGGGTGGTGGTGGTGGTGGGGTTAATGCATGGTGTTGGGTGTAGGTCGTAGTGGTGGTGGTGGGTGTTGGTGGTGATGATGGTGGTTGGTGGGGGGGGCTGTTTGCCGGCGCAATGACTAGACAAATGGATAGCCTGCAGTGCCAGTCATCCCGATAATAAATTTTCAAAAATAGTCTTCTCTTGTACTACAAATATGAATATGAAGAAAATTGACATTTTCTTGAAGAAATTCGATGGTTAAAAGGGTTAAGAAAGTCTCTAGCGTCCATGTAATGGCGCAACACGAGGTGGTCGCTTAGGGCAGGACTGAATTTTATAGTAAAAAACATGGTTATAATGTATCACTGCTCTGTAGCCAAAAGGATATATTTATATTTGAAGTAAACGGTCATCTATGATTATGCTACTACGCTCAAAATGTTGCTCTTAATTGTCGTATCTTTAAGCGTTGGTAAACAGCAATAGCCGGTGAGCGGGCGTTATTATCGATTTTCTCAAACTCTCGGCGAAGACATTGTCATATCCTGTGCTTAGAACGAGACGGGTGGTATATTCTTATAGTATTCCTTAACACATAACATGTTTGTATCTCGATTCAAGATTGATCTTGGTGCTTTAACATTCTTTCGTTATTAACACGTGCCGTGTTTGTAATTAAGGACCAATCCCATGGCTATTCGAGACGTATGGTTAAATCATATGCAACAAATAATCTTTTTAGCATAAGTACGCTCTACATACAATTCTATAAACGGAACCCTCAGAGATATAATGACCACATTTTAACCGTCGTATCTAAAATGATTGACGTTATTGCAAAGTATTTAAAAACAATTTGCATGTAATGACGGTTAAAAGTCAATCAAAATATTCGACAAAAAATAGTTTTACTAATAACGTTAGCCTCATCAAATTATTTTCAAAATATTCAACAGTTTTCCTGTATGTTATCGATGAAAATGAGATATAGATTCATCGGTGAAAGGGTTAACTTTTTTATCCCAGGATGCAATCCATCACCACCATGTCTTGGTTACCATTCCAACCGAACATACCATTAATACATTATTTGTAATATTTTGTTACTAATCTGTCTGGTAGCTGTTGCTAACTAACAGCATACGGGCAGTCTCTAAATATTCTACAGTTTACTAATAACGTTAGCGACGAAACGGTCAAATTATTTTCAAACATCAATATCGTAATTCCTCTTATAGCCTCCTCCTCCGTTATTGGACCACTTCTTAAACTCTATTATTTTACATTACTCTCTTATTATTTTTACAACGGTAGATAACCACGGAGGGGGGCGCACCGCCACTACGTTTAAACGTAAAATACACAACTTTTACACTTTTAATGGTTAACTAATTCAACATAACACCGATATCGTGCACTTCGACACTGTTCCCAAAATCTAAAACGACTGACGTTATTGCAAATGCAATATTAAGTATTTAAAAACAATTTGCGCGTAATGACGGTTAAAAGTCAAAACGTTTTCAAAATATACAACAAAAATAGTTTACTAATAACGTTACCGACGAAACAGTCAAATTATTTTCAAACATCAATACCGTAATTCCTCACCCCCTCCTCAGCCTCATACTCCCTCCTCCTCCTCCTCCTACGACCTCCATAATCAGACCACCTCTTAAACTCTATGTTTTACATTACTCTCTTAATATTTTTACAACGGTAGATAACCACGGAGGGGGGAGCGCAGCCACTACATTTAAACGTAAAATACACAACTTTTAAACTTTTAAGGGTTAACTAATTCAAAATAATAGAACATTCCAGAGTGTTGCAGATTCGCAAATACGTGTGCGGCTGGACGTCATTGTTTAGCTAGAAAACGTGTGCTGCTGTTCGTCATTGTTCTCTAGAATGCCTGTGCCACTGTTCGCCATTGTTCTCCAAATGCTAGCAAATGAAATAGAGCGTTTTGATTGGTTAAAAACACATTCCAACGAAAAGAACAATAGCGGCCAGCCGCACCCATAACTACTAACATGTTGACTCACGTCACAAGTATAGTGACATAGTATCCCGTTATGTAAGAATGGCTACTGAGTATTCAAGTAACTATACATGGTATCTTTAATTACATCTTTAATTATTATAATATATTTCCGTAAAAGGTACTGCTGACTAGTAGGTACCGTCCCGGTCTTAGGACCGCTATTTATGATTGCTTTATTATTACTGTTTATAGTTATCCTTGTTTACTGTAAGGTGTTTTTAACTAACCACACCGTATTAGGTCTATCAACCTGTATTACCACTATTCTATTCAAATCGTATACTGTCACCGTTTTGTACTTGGTTAGTTAGCTATATGGCCAGCGGCCATCTTGTTGATATGTTTTGCTTATTTATAGAAAACTTAGGACTGAGGTGCATTAGGAATTACTATACAGCAACATTTATATATGCATCAACTTCTCCCGCCACCAACAATTTTTCACTGAGGTCACTGTCCATGCTATAACTCTGTTTAGCCCGGCATGCTACCGACTAAGCCTGGGTTTAATGTGATTAGAGACAATTTCTTTGTTAGGAGACATATAGTGTACGCCTCTTTTCCGGTCGTTGTGGTAATCTAGCCCCACACCCTGGCAAGGTTGTGTAAAATTGGCCAACCTACATATAGTGCCTCATATCTGTAAGGTTATTGTCTCTTTTCATGTTCCACTAAGCCTAATAGCTTCTTAATTGTTTGGATATCCCTATCTGCACCGTGGGCTGATACAACTCTGGGAAACTATCGGAGGTTTCCGAGCGGTGATGGCCAATGTACAGTGTCACATACACTCCCCCACCCCCTGTATCTTTGGATACTTAGTAGTTAGTTATTTTTGCCAGTGTAGGTAGCACTGTGAACACATTACTATTATTATTTCATATTTCTTTTAGGATATTTCTCCCGCACGGCAGCGCATATTGGGCAACTTGAATATAAACCTAACGGCAGGTCAATCCTTATTGAGATGCACATCTCCACCTAACTCATTAAATGTCTGGGCAAGATGTTGGAATCTGCCACGCCCTCTTGGGAAGGATATTTGTGGTGGATATTCGTCTCCCTATCCCCACCATAATGATAGGTCAGTTATTAAAGATCTGCTTGTGTCAAAGGTAGCCATTGTCCTGTGATGTTTCGTGTGGTGCCTTGGGGTGTCTGCACCCATGGGACAGCTGTATTTAAAGATAGGTAGGATTCCAGCCATTTGCGGTTTTTTGTTTCTAACACCTAAAGTGAGGTTAGACATAGTGGAAGGCCTGCACAAATAGAAGCGGCACCTACTAATACAGTATCTTGGAACTACATAAGACGGTGACTTGGGAATCCTTCGGGAATCGCTCATCCGGTCTTCACATAAACCTGCACGCAACACTTTAGTTATATTTTTCGCTAGGATGGTCTTTTTCACAGCACTTTTGGTTGAAATAAAGAGTGGCCCTTTTTGCCAATTCTTTTTCTCCATGGGGCATTTTCCTGTGACGGAGGCCCACACGAAGCACTTGCCTCTCGCAAGAATTCCAGTGGCAGCAGCTCGCGTGAGGCTACTACTTCTCACAAGGAAAAGTAGCATCTAGAAGTAATGCCCATGTAAGGAACAATGCCTCTCGCCACGCTAGGAGTTTCTTTTCCTTTCGCTTTTCAGCATGGAGGTATAATAACTTATATTAAGGTAATTAGTGATCTCGTATGTGGGGTCCTCCTTTGCGGGGGTACCTCTGCGGACTCAAGAGTATGTGTGGTACCTCCGGTGTCTCCACGTTTAGAAGTTCATCGGCTGTCTCTATGTCATGTATTATTTCTATGCTCACTGTTATCTATCAAACTCTGTGGTTTGTATAGTTTATATTTTTAATTACTTATTTTATTTAGTCTTGTCACAAATCCTTGTAAGGTCATAGCTTCGAAATTGCTATGGACAGGCATACCAGTGACACCAATTCGTGGGCTGACACCGTTCAGTTTAATGTTAGAGGCAATGGTCGCATGGCCCCACTGGAACAATTGAGTTCCACCGGCCTTAGGAGCCGGTTTTTGTTACCCGCAGGTTGGCATCGCACAGGGTCTGGAACCCCGAGACCGGGATCTAGCCAGCCGTCTCATCCGTCGTGCACATGTGGCGCGGTGACCTGACATTACACACCAGAATGACCCGACGCAACCCCACGAGCTACAGGTCTTTGTCGAGGTCGTCTGTGATCCGGCGTAGATGGTGATGGCCTATCACAGAGATCCGATAGGGTAATATATTGAGTTCTCGCATCGCAGAATGTCCTCTCACTAATTGGTGAAAACTCGTGTAGAGGCAGTGCTGGTCGTCCCACACTGGGGAAATTATTGACATTGTCGGTGAGCATGTGAGCAGTACGTCTGCCATAAGATGCCACTTCCATGTCAAAGGAGAGCTGACTGTCGGATGAAGGAGACTGAAAATCGTGCATGTTGAGTGTTGGCATGGGTTCGCTTCTCATTCAAGCCCCACATCGGGTGCCATTTGTAGCTCGTGGAGGTATGTGCCGGTCCGCCATGACGTTCCCATCCATCGCACCACAAATGCACGACATGCGGGAGGGCTGGTTAGCTGCGGATCTCGGGGTTGCGGATCCCATATCACGTATCTCCAGAAGGTACAAAAACCGGCCTCTAGAACCGGTGGAACACTGATGTTCCAGTGGGGTCGTGCGACCATTGCCGCTGTGTCGTCCCAACTATTTGTGTCACCGGTATGCCTGTCCATACTAATTTAGAGATATGGAATAAAGAAGTAGAGCCATCTGGTGTTCTTTCCACGTGGTGTCGCCGGAGGAACCACACATATCCTTGAATCCACAGAGGTATCCCCACAAGTGAGAGTTTCCGCAATGAAGTCACTAGATAGTTTAATATAAACTAGTATACCCCTAACACACACACAAAGAAAATATTGTTGTTGCGAGACGAAAGTGCCTCACACGGACCTCCACCACAGGAAAATGCCTTCAACGCCGAAGCGGAGGGAAAGAGCTGGCAAAAATGGCCACTCTTTTGTTCAACAGAAAATGCTAAGTGCTGAAAATCCTAATGAAGCTACTGTTAAGGTGGTGCACGTGAAGATGGGACGAACAATTTCCGAAGAATTTCCAGGTCACCGTCTTATGTAGTTCCAAAGTTGCTGTATTGGTAGTTTTATTTATGCGGACCTTCTGCTACATCCTAACCTACCAATTGGTTGTTAGTAATAGAAACAAGCTTTGGCTGCAAGTGGCATGGTTTACTACTTAACTTTTAGATACGTTTATCTGTTGGGCGCAGATGCCCAGCTTCCCTAAGGTTTCCCCGTATAGCATCTACCTCCAAGGATAGCGCGCGTACATGTCACATAACAAAGCTCCAAATCAAATAATGATCCGGCTACCCGGCTCTGCAACCACATATAACATCACTAGACGAGTTTCACAGTTCACATAATTAAATTTAAATACTGATATGTCATTATGGTGGGGATGGAGAGACGGATATCCATCGCGAGCGTCCTTCCTGTGAGGGCGTGGTGGGCTCTAAGGCCTTACCGAGACACTACAATGAGTTGGATGGAGATCCGCATCTCGCCCGTCACCGAGTGCTACGGGGCTAACATTTGACCTGTCATTGGGGTTATTTTCCATGATGCCCAGAGATGCACTGCAGGCTGGTATCACAACATATAAATTAATATTATTATTATTTCGCAGTGCTTCCTACTTTGGCAGGCGAATCTACCTAATAAGTATCCGAAGACATGAGGGGGCGTGTATGTAAATCGGCACTTTAACTATCATCACTCGGAAACCTCTGATAGTTTCCCAGGGTCAAATCCTGTCAACGTGTTGATTGGGAATCCGGAAGATTAATAAGCCATATGGCTGGGGGTTCGTGGAAAGAGACAATCACTCAATATACGAGGCCCTATAGGTAACTGGCCAATTGTATACAACCTTGCCGGTGCATGGGGCTACATTACCACAACAACCGGAAAAGAGGCATACACTATGCGTCTCTTACGGAGAAATTGTCCCTAACCACTTTAAACCTAACCTATCAAGCTGAATAGCCAGGTTTAGTCGGTAACATGTCAGGCTCAAACACTTAGAGCTTGATCAGAGACCTCAGTGTAAAATTGATGCGGGCGGGAATCATGATGCGGATATAATGTTGCTGTATAGTATTGCTTACCTATATATTTTTCTGGAAATTGATAGTCGGAGTGTTCAAGGATCGATCGATTCTAACACGGGCGAAGCGTGGGTGGAGCTTAACTAGAGAATAGCAAAAACTGGAAAGGTCCATTGTATGGCTTTGGTGAATTTACAATTTAATACACATTCTGTTGAATATTTTGAAACTAATTTGTAAGGCTATTCACGTGGTGTGTGCGTGCGTGCGTGCGCGCGCGCTTGCGTACGTGACTGCGTTTTATCATAAGATAGACTACATTCGATTGGGGCCATGTTTACACGCTTATTGATCCACGTCACGGGTTTCTATGAAGTCGATTTACAGCGGGAATATACGCTATTGTTGGAACAAGGATAATCAATATCTTCTGTAGCTTGTGTAATAAAGTTTTATATTAAGTTTATGTAAATCATTTATAGAATAGCATAATAGGCGTATCGCCAGATGCCGCCCATTGTCTGCAGATGTTGCTCTATGACTTTCGACTGGAACAGCAGGTGAGCCGGTGGCCAACAGTCACCCGGGATTGTCATGTGGCGTTGCTTGCGTAATTTGATCTAAATCCCTGTGACGACGAATCTTGGCAGGAATATGGGAGAGTTGATATCGATGCGTTGTCGCTAATTGTAGATAGTTAGGCACATAAACGCTGACGAAAGCTTAGATTTTACTCAGCTGTGGACAGTAACTGTACGCTGGTCACATATAATCGAGAGGTAACCTAATCCTTACCATTACTCACTGCACATTGGTGTGGTCAATCATGTACACCACTATTTTAATTTTGAATAATAAATCAGACAAGGTAGTTAAAGCTTACTATATTAGATAAGAATTGATTAATGTATTCATTAATTAATTAAATAAACACATTTCTGTTGATTGTTGCAACATTATATAGAATAAGAATTAAATTCGGCTTGCTTTAGGTTAAGAAATAACTGAGTTTAAACAATTAAGAGATTATCTTCAAAATGCGGTTAATAGGAGGAGTATCTGGTAAATATCTCAGGATTTTGCTGATGATAGTAATGTTCTGTGGTCTAGCCTTTGTCATTCGCGAGGGCATTCTGGGACATACTACAGCAATACAGGACATCCGGCAGATGCTCGACAGAGGTAAGACCTAATTCTTTGACAACAATTTATACTGTAGCTTTTTACACATTATTCTTCAAAACATTAGTCCTGTCAAAACAAATGTAGATATTCCTAGCGTATAATAGTATTTACACAGTTCATAGGTAAACGAATTTAACACTGAATCCTGAATTCAGAGAATCTCATATTAAATATGCAGATAAGCTGTTGCTTATTTTTAAAACTAATTTGGCAGGTAGAGCTACATGTTGCTACCATGGCCAACAACAGCTCCAAGTCGCTTCAAAATGTTCACCAGGATGCAAAGATGTTTCGTATTTGGCCTTTAGCTCAAATGGTTAATTAAAATTAAATTGTTTTGGACCTATGTTCATCTCTCAAATCCGTACATATACGCATGATCAAACACACTCACTCTCCTTTGCAATCAGTCTGTGCGTTAGTTCGTCCGCCCCCCGCCCCCGCCCCCCACCCCCACCCCCATTTATGTGATCTTGGTATAGATTTGTATGTTTTCAAACATGTTGCAACCTATTTTACTAGTCCTAGCACACTCAAACACACAATTTAGTTTATTTTAGACTTCTCTTGAGAAAGATTTGGTGGTGTTACATGGCTTGTCTATGTTTCTTGTAGTGTTTAGCACTAACTGATAATGCTAATGCATAGGTTACATGGGTGTAGGAGATACTCAACAACAAGTTAATTAATTGAAGCATTGAAGAAGCTGCTCCACAATCTTTTGTCCAATTCGTATGCATGGTCGAACATGGTGGGGACATCAATTCACAGATTCGGCAAGATGGATCCAAATCGTATCTTGCTGTGGCGGAGCTATAGCAGTATAATAGCCCCGGCGGGTACAAGGGAGGATACCCACTCACAAGTATTCCAAGAATCGTTAGACTCTATTCGCTGTGTACGTGGACATGTGCGTAATTGTCAACACCAGGAAAAGGAGGATCAATGGCATGTTCCATGAACATGGAATCAGCGTATGACAAAGTTCTTGCGATTGCTGCCTAGCTAGCGGAAGCAGTTGTAGCTCAATATGTGTAAGATGATATAATCTGTCTACAAGTCTTGGGAAAGCAGTTGTTTTAAAAAATGACACAACCTTACTGCATCTAGAGCACACGCCTTCCATGGTACCGGTATTTCTTTATTCCAGCTCCCGAACTCAGGACACACTTGTGAGGGACGTAGGCCACTCAAACTGTGTCTTGAGCTGCATGAGTCATTCACGAATGTTCAGCCACCATATATCACCAGGAATCTCTCCCCCACCCAGCCCTACCAATGCCAAGGCAGTCATTGCCAGCTTCTAAATCAAATCATGCCTGACGAAGAGTGTGTCTGGTTAGAGAAAGTTACTTTCACTGAAGATGTAGTTGATGATGTCAATATAGCATGGGGATTCCACCATGCAACACATTACTTCCCCTGATTTGAGATCAAACTCACTCGGTTGCAACAATCAAACATGGCATGGCGAAAATCCGCGGTACGATAGCGTTCTTGTTCCACAGAAAAATGCCAATGGTAGCTGCTGATCAACCACGCTATGCCTTCAGGAAGCAAATCAAATGGCAATCTCCTAAGTATGTTGAAGACGAGTTTGTAATCATGCTTAGCGGACTTTATATTGCGATGGCTGCATTGAGGTCAATAGGAACACTAGTACGTGACAATGGCTGGCTCAGATCGCGTGTTGATCTGGTATGGATGAGTCTTTCCTGTCAGCACCCAGTGTTACTAGGACATGACAAGTACATCAGATAACGGCATGCAGTCTGAACAAGCTGATGAAGGCCGCATACTATAACTACTTCTCTGATACATCTCATAATCAACTCTGAGCTTTTGAGACTAATGTGAGCAACGGAGATGAGACAGTCCACAATTTAAGGTCCGGAATCTTGCCCTGGACATGGAGTTAACCTTATTCACACTGATCCGATTGTCACTTTTGCACTGTATTGTGAGGCACTCTTGGAACCGATTCCATACTTAATTCTTCACAATCAACAATGTTAACTACGCCAGTTGCCTTTTATTTCACATATAAGATATGATGCCTATTGGAGGAAAAAGTAGCTAGGGAGTTTCACAGAGGAAATTCTGTTATTACCAAAAACCGGGAAAGTACACAGCACTAAGCATTGGCCGAAAAATTGGCCAGAGCGATGTCTCAGTAGCACGTAGACGATGGATGGTGGCTGGTCCTTTAGTGAGTCGTCTGGTCGATGGCTATGCCACAGTGCCAGGTGCAAAAGATGCAACAACCACCAGTAGCTATCATTCGCAGACCACAAATGCTCAAAGATTTTTTTTATTTGAGCAAATGCAAAAACTTTCGACCGTGTTATAAATGAGTAATCCTTTCCAGGAACTGTTGGTGTTATATACAAAAGATATTGTCGATCGCGCCCTTACTGAAATGATTGGCACATACGATCAGAGAGGCAAAGAGAAGTTCAAGTCATTTGTGAAAGAGCAGATAGATGCTCTTTCTACCAGCCAATCAAAAAAGCTCTCTATCAGCCAATCAAAAAACGGAGTCACTTTCTTAAAACATTAGCAAGTCGCCAATAGTTCCAATGAGAAGGTGCTGAAGGTTGATTGCCAGCTGTTCTCCCGACTATTCATTTCATGTCAAACAAGGCAGACTTCCTCACACAGCTTGCCCTTGCCTCTCGTAGTGACAAAGGTCAACTTCAAACTTGGCAGAATTCACAACTGGGTGAAGAATTTGAAGCAGAAGTGACTATGACAGACAAAACCCGAATCAGAGGCCATAATCATAGATGGGGCGGCTCTGGGCAATGGAGGAATCCAGTTTTAGCTATGCCTCGCCCGTCTCTAGCTAAGCTCCATCCATGCTTTGCCCGTGTTGGGATCGATCAACCCCTTAACCCTCTGAATTACAATTTCCAAAGGTCTACACAGTTCGTCATCAATTAAGCGTACGTGAAGAACTGAGCTACGTCATTCGTGAAGTCATTGATTATGACGTAATCCTACGCGTCACATAGTTTATTGTGACGTCATATGATTTATGGATAGACTGAAATCATCAATTCGATACACCCACCTTCATCAAAGACTTTCAATGAGTATTCTAGTGAGGGTGTTCTGCCCAAAATGGAATCCTGCATTCCAGGTACACGATGGTAGACGTTGCCTTTGGTGTATACAGGAAGTCCTCTCTAAAGTCTGAGGCACGGTTAAAACGACGTAATTGTGTTTGGAAGAAAGGTGACTGGAACAAACAAAGGTTCGACGAATTGGAAAGGCTTTCTAGGAGATGATTACAAAAAGACTGACATGTTCCATTTCCTTGACGACAAAATGTGCGAAGCACGTACTATACTACGGCAAGCCAAGCGTTAGCATTGCATCAAAAGGAAAAGCAGCCAGAGGAGGTCGCTAGCTGATTGAGCTGGTTCCCCCATGAAGAGGCAGATACACGTCTCTTTCTACGTGTTAGACAAACCACGGTAGAGTGCAGCAAAACAATCATCATAAAGGCCAATGACACTGATGTAATTGTGATAGCTATATGTGTTTGCAATCCCTGAAGGTGCTTGTCCTCGAGGAAATCGTGATTTTGGACAAGTGGTCAATACTTGATGGATCCCACTACATGGGGTAGTTGCTGTAAAAGGCACAAAGAAAGCCGGTGTGATACCATCCGATAATGTATTCAGTGGGCATGGCGTTGTGAAAGCCTTATATAGTAAGGGGAAGGAGTACGCATGGCAAAAAGGAACATATATGATACGGTCTCCACTACATTCACCAAACTCAGTCAGTGTCGAACAAAAGTCGATGATGATGCCACTCAGATCCCGGAGACATGTGCTGTGATGATGTGAGACAGGTCGAGCACAGCTACCCATGTCAATAACGCAAGACTATATTTTTCTTTGCCTACAAGCAGCAACAGTGCAAGGCAATTCTACGCACAGTCTATTCTGAGAATCGTGCAGCCTACCAGGCACGAATCATCTGGGGTCAGACGACAATTTCCCACCCAGACATTCTAAATCCGACTGACTGGATACTCAAAGAGGGAAGATATCTGCCAAACCAATAGCGGAAGCAGCCATGAACTCACCAAGTGCCCATGCAAAAACGATTGCAGCCAGAGCTGTAGCTGCTTCCGTTCTGGTCTCGCCTGCATGGTGTTCTGTGATTGCATGTGCCAATAACATCAAGTGCAAGAAAGCCATTCATGACGATCTTTACAAATTGTGAATTGATTTCAAGTACAATTATAATCATGTTGAGAATTACATGAATAAACAGGCGATTTAAAGGGTTTTCTTAAATATGCGAAATCAGAACGTTTTTTATTAGTAAAATCAATTTGGTCATGGTTGAAAACATATAAATCGCCACCAGAATCGCTTAAATTGACCGACCCGATCCATTTATATGCAAATAAGTAGTTCGTGTAGGTGAAGTTGGCGGCCATCTTGAAAAAATGGCCGTCATCTGAGATTTTCAAATGTCTAATCGTGTAGATTTTTAAAATGGCATGTATAGATTATAGATACTTGTATCACCATTTGCAGGATTCCCCTAAAAAAAACCTTATCTGCCCCCACTACAAAGGCTACACGCCGGAAATACGTAAATATAAATCGTATATGCCGACATCAAAATAATAAGTCGCATGATAATATTTGTCCGTGTGTGTTCGTACGTACATGCGTGTGTGTGTGGCTATGTGTATGTCTGCCAGACACTATCTGTGTGTCGTGGGCAGTGCAAGAACGGATATAATGGTTCACTTATAAGTACCCATCATGCTGTTTTAATCGGATTGTTCCCTTCACTTGCATCTCTGTTACCTATCTGTTGGGTGGAATGGATGGATCCGATCTGTCATTCAAGTATTTTACACCATAATCAATTACGTCACATGTAGACTCACGTCACAATCAAAGTGCATAATGAATGCCGTATCTAGCTCCGTCGTGAACATTCAAAAGTCCCACAACTGTACGAATTGTATGTCTTTAATAGATTTACTATTTATTAAACATTATGTTGAATATATTGAAACTAATATGACTGGGCGCTGTTGCTTCCACAGGCAGCAACAACACCAAGTCAAATTAGTTCCAAAATATTCAACAGCGTGTCTGTATAATTACCTTAAAATTGGGATTCTTGGAAATCAGGATTCAAAGTCTATAAATTGAGTCAATCACGCCGAAAAAGGGGGAGGAGCTTGGCTAAAAATGGGCGGGCATAGCTAGACATAGCTCCCTCCATTGCGGGAACAAAGTGATTCCTAATCGTATATCAGGCGCGTATTTCTCCTATGCTCATGCAGTGACCTTATTTCCAATCCTTCCGTAATTTACATGTCTATTAACGTTTTGTGTGTAGGAATCTGAAATTTCGCTCCGCAAATAACATAGAAATTATTATATTTATTGTGTCTTGTTGTGATAAATCTTTATATCAGTTTGTAGATAAGAGCGATGTGCTTATGATGGCGTAAATGTTTTGTGTAACTTTATAGTAATTTGAGAGTTTTCAGTGATTTTATATCATAAGTTTTCAAATCCATATATTATTAAGTGACTATTTAGCCAGGGCAGTGTTGTTTTTAGCCAGACGGCGTGTATAGTAAATCCGCTAACAATGGTCAGCTAGGTAGTAATCCGCTAACAATGGTCAGCTAGGTAGTAACCTACTAATAATGGCGGCATCCGGCCCGCAGTGTTTAGCCCTAGCCGATAGCACACCTGAGTTATTTACCAATGATACCAGCTTAGAGAGTGAAAATGTAACTTGTCATGAAAATGAATATTTCATGATTAAGTATGATATATTTTCTGTGACTGTGACAGTAAAAGACTCGAATTCAATTTCCAAGTGGTTATCTAAGTTTGAAGAATGCTATGGTGAAGGAGAAATTAAAGGCGACGACTATGAAAACGGTGTTATCTTTAGAGTTAGCCATTTTGTCTCTGTGGTAAATGACTGTAAGGCAACCGTGACTCTATATCCGACTACGTCCAAAATACACGTTCAGGGCCCGAATTCACGATACTGGATCGCGACCGAGCTAGTTCATTTATCTCGTGATGTGTATGTAGGGAACTATGACAACGGTCAGAAAGAAGGCGACAATACATCGGTGTGGTCAAAAATATCGGCAAGCGACGACTTAAGATTTCAGACATTGTTAAATATATCACTTGACATCTCCCAGCCAACACAGCTGGATAATCATGACACAAAACCGAAGGAGATAGATTTCACCCCTGAACTGGTCAGTACACCAGTTGCTAGGATTTCGGCGACACAAAATCATAAAACCGAGGAACTCAAGCGCGAAATCACTAGCCTACGAGAGATAATTAAAGCAAAGGATGCGGAAATCAAGAAACTGACGGATGTAAATAAGTCACTTATGAGTAGGCCTACAGGGTATAAGATTGTGACGGATAGGCCAGTTGAAAATGAGACACGTGAAAAGCCAATGTCAAAAGCTAAAACAACTGTTGATATAGCTGTTGGTCCGGGCGGAATCATAAGTTCAAATGACCACCCAATTGATAGTCACAAAACAGTAGCCCTAGATAACGTTAAAATAACGCCTAAGACGGACGATGCTTCAGATACAGGAAGGAATGGCGCGGGTCCAGTAGATACAAAACTATGTGAGCCAAAGACCAAAAAGGACGTAAAATCAGAAAAATGTCTACCTAAATGCGTGAAACCAATTGTGGTCATTACAAATCAGAAGTCTACTATCAATCCAAAGTTTGCCAATCACGTGGCTAAGGCGGACAAACAGACATTGATCATTGGATCATCAATAGTCAAAGGTATTAATGAAAACGGCCTAGACCCATCCGTACAAGTGATGTGTTGCCGAGGTGCTAAAATTATGGACATTTTAGAGGTTCTATATAACATTGAGCTGGCTGGTTATAACAATATAATCGTAATGGCGGGAACCAACAACTCTGACGGTCCGGTCGGTGACGCGCTCAATGATATGGAATCATTAGTGCTTGACCTACACATTCTTGCACCACAGTGCAAATTATATATCTGCGAACTGTGCCCGCGCGGTGATAACAACAAGCGACAAGATTTCATCCACGCATTCAACAGACACTTTGAAGTCCGTGAACAATTTATGGACTTCACGGTAATTGAATCGGCGGAGTGTTTCTATTCTCGGAGCAGACCAGGTACGATAGACAATTCGTTGTTCTTCGCAGACAAGCTTCACCTCAACAAAAGCGGTTCAACGGTACTCGTACATTGCATAAATGAATATGTTACTATCTTAATTAATACAGCCTGTAAGTTTTGTGCAGAACCCAATCATAAATCGTCAATGTGCCGCCACGGTCGACCGGTTCTGTGCCATAGCTGCAATCAATACGGTCACAAATCTAACCGATGTCCTGGACACTAAAATGTCGGCCAGGAAGGAGTGCCCATCCAAAATACTGTTTACATAATAAAGACTCAAGATGCTACACGAACAAACTATCATAATACAGATAATAATTATGCTAGTGATGTCATTACTGTTTGTGACGCTGATGGTGATGATGATGGTGTTGATGATGATGATGATGATGGTGGTGGCGATGATGATGATGATGATGGTGGTGATGATGATGATGATGATGATGATGATGATGGTGGTGGTGGTGGTGATGATGGTGATGATGATGATGAGGATGAGGATGATGATTGTCATCATCGTCATCATCAGCATCAGCATCGTCATCATCAGCAGCAGCATCGGCATCAACAACAGCATGGTGAACATGTTCATGATCATGATAATCACCATGCCGATAACATGTCAATTTCTAGACCTGTCTATTGTACTGAATCTATTTATAATGTCCCGGTCAGTAACAGATTCGATCTGTTATATCCTAATAGCGATCATTTAAATAGAGATGCCTTAATAGATGATGACAAAACCGTAAGTCGTGTCTTGCGTTCCAATACCCTAGTAACGCAAACTGCTGCGGCCAATGCGAGCGATACTGCTAGCTGTCATGCCGCGACCACCTCACATTCTACAGCAAGCAATGCTCACTCTAATATAGGCTATGCGACACCAGCTATTCAACATGCCAACCACTGTACTATTAGTGCTAACATTCAGAATAAAACTATTAGTGCTAATATCGATGCAATAATTGCACCCGTTTGTATTAATGATAATGCTAATTCAATCACTGTAACTAGTAACTACAATAATAATAATAATAATAATAATAATAATAATAATAATAATAATAATAATAATAATAATAATAATATACTTAATAAGAATAATAATAATAATAATAATAATAATAATAATAATAATAATAATAATAATAATAATATACTTAATAATAATAATAATAATAATAATAATAATAATAATAATAATAATAATAATAATAATAATAATAGCGGATTAAATAAAAATAATCTGTATTTGGAATATATTAATATCTTCAGCTATATGGTCAAAGTACGATTTCTGAATTTCATTAATATTATATCGTATTGCAACATTGATGGCGAAAACCATCTATATGCGCATGATTATGTTGATAAGCCATTATGTCAATGGAAGTGTAGTTACAATTTTATTAAATCAACGCAGGAATATGATTCCCCTTCGTTTGCAATAAACACGAAAGGCATGCGAATAGGACACATAAATGTACAACACATACTCCCAAAAATGAATCAATTGAAAATAATCATGGAAAAATCCATTAAGGAATTAGAATTCTCCTTCGATCAATACTCACCATTCTGTTACTTCTGATATACAGCTGGCCCTGACAGCGGCTCTAGGATTATAGACTTAGAAAGCTTTACCGACTCCTGGGAACCGGGTACCCGGCTCCCCACTGCCGAGTACCCGTTTACCATAGAGCTCATTCTTGTTTGCATAGCAACAAGTGCAATACATGCTTTTCGCATTAGGGATTTTAGTGTTTTTTAAAAAAGATTCTAAGTCTTTAATCGGTGATAGTTTGTGCGCTAAAGGAATAACTAAGGACTATGGAGAATACCGCCCAAGATAACCAGGTTGTATTGTTCTTTATATCCATAGTTAAAAGACTTAGGTCTCTAAATTTCGTTGTGTCGCATGTTCCAATTTCTAACCCCATAGAATCTGGGACGTGTGCTAGCAACGATATATGCCAGACGATCGCCTTCTTTAAACCCCAACAGGCGATCGGCAGATATGAAAATAGGTGTTTGCTACGGTATTTCTAACACGAATATCGGCTGACGTCGTTCTCCGTAGAATCCGAGCGGGTGACGTCACACCCGGTCGCTCGGATGTTTATGTGAAGAAAAATTTTTTCATTAATTCGCGCATCTTGGTCTGGGTGCTGCGTACTAAAAAATGGTACCGGAAACTTTAGAATGATCAAGTTTTTCGTGTGATCACGATCGGTTTGCAATGATCGGTGGTTTCAAAATTCTTGAGTAGATGCGTGGTCTGCGGTTTTACCGTGTGAGACAGCAGTTGTTATACATTTTGTTGTTTTCTTCACATATCGTGCTGCGTTCGTTAGGAGTATAATTTATATTGATTAGTAAATATACCCTGAATGCTATGCGATATGATTCCTGGAGCCGTTACACATCCTGTAGGATCTATTATGGGTGTGTTGTGCCCGCCGCGTTCTTGTCGTCATAATCAATGCGATCGTTGTTGTAACGTGGCGGGGTGGGGTGCGGGAGGTTACGGTTAATTTATGAGTCAAAATATTTGAAAATTAATTGTCTGCCTTCCATCCGTGTCTCGTTCCGCTTGTTTATTGTAGGTTTGTGCTTATTTTATAGGCCAAGCCAGCCCCGCCATCATGTGACGACTGCCATAAGTTTGTCCGTGTAATGTTCAAGGACCATGTCTGTTTTAGGTGTGCCCTGTGTAATATAGATCATAGGTGTAATGTTTGTGCAGTGTGGTCCGTCGAAACGATGGTTAAGTTCCTTGCCCAGAAGGACTTGGCTGGGTCTGACGCGGGGTCAGGCGGTCCGAGAGGAAATCGTGGAGCGCCCGGTTCGGCCGGTGGGGGTGCTCCACGTCCCCAGCTGGAGGTGGCGGAGATGGCACCGCCGGCGTGGTTTGGTCCGGCTATGCAGGGTTTTCTGCATAGCGTTCTGCCCACGCTGGTGTCGTCCCTGCTACCAAAGGTTGGGGGGCAGTTTCTCCCCATGCCTGGTACGGATCCTGTCTTCGGACAGGATTCTGGACTGGTTACCGAGGGGGCCGTCTCGTACGGCCCCCTGGCGGGTCCGTCTGGCTTCGGCCAGACGGGTTCTGTCTCTCTGCGGCCACCTCCGGGTGGTCCAGTAGCGGTGGCCGGTCCGTCAGGTGTGGGAGCCGTCCGCCAGGACGGCTCCACGGTTTATTCGTCTAGTGACGGCTCTTCGGAGTCTGAAGACGATGAGGCCGAGGAGGAGAGGTTGCTGCGGCCCGTGAAGCCGCAGGTGGAGAATATGGAGGTTGATTCCGTCCTGGACGGAACCGGCCTCCATTTGTCTGGTTTGGCGCAAGCCAGGTCAGCGGCTCCGCCTGCAGCTGAGGCCAATCCGTTACCGTGAACCGGTTCCGCGCGGCTTGGTTTGTCACCAGCCGTCAGGGGAACCGGTGTGCCGGGCCAGGCGTGGTACTCACCTATCTCGCCTGGTCCGGCAGCCGGACATGGGGTGCCGTTGGCGCCCGTGGCCGGCTATGGTTCCGCGACGGTTACGGGTCCGTACGGTTTTCCGTGCGGACCTACCCCATGGACCGGAGTGTTTCATGGGGTGGCGGCGGAACCATGTGGTAGCGGAGTGCCTGGCGTGTCAGCCGTGGCTCCTGGCCGGGAGGCCATGGCTGGCAGACCCGTAAACATGTCAACGGGTGACGTGTTTGCGGGAGTATCTTCTTCGGAGTTAGACTGGTCTGATGCTCTGGCGTGGCTAGCCAGAGTTGACCCGTCTGTGGTTTCGGCCACGGCCGATGAAGATGCACCCCGTCCGTCGGTTGCGTCGATTAGGACGGGGATTTTGCCCGCGGCCCGGATCCAATCAGTGGGACTGGATCCACGGTTCATTGATTTGTTGGATGCTATTTATAGCAAACAACTAATGACCAAGGGTCAGCTCCCTGCGGCCTCCAGGGAGGTGCGGGCAAGGTGCCGTATTCCGCGGGGTGAATACGACAGGTATGGTGTAGTCCCGTCGGTCACGGAGGATGACCGATGGGTACTGGGCGTCCAAAGTGCCGGTTCGGGTGGTCCCGGTCCGGCACTAGTGGATAAGGCCCAGGTACACCAGGAAGAAGTCCTGGCCCTATGCGATGAGGGTGTGAGGGCAGCCATGAGCGCTGTCAATCACTCCTATCGTCTACTTCAGTCGGTGTGGGCTGAAGCGGGGGCAGGCCACCCTGTGCCACCTGTGGCGCTATCGTGCGTTAATGACGGCTTGGTGCTGTCAATGGACGCATTGGCAAGGGTGCAAGCGCGTGTGACGAAGTCCAGGAGGCAAATGGTCATTGACCATATGCGTCCGGCTACGGCAGTCAAGGAGCGTCTTCTTGGAACGCCCCTGACAGGGCCTAGCATCTTTGGTGGCCAAGCGCGGGCCATCTTAGAGGACACCGCCAGTATTGCGCAGAATCGGTTAGCGGTAAATCTACAGCTAGAGCTAGTGCGGCAAGCGCACGCACTAGGGGCTGTGGGTAAGCCGCTAACAGTACAGCCTTCAAAGAAACAGAAAAAGCATAAGGGCAAGGCGAAAGCCAGGCCTATTGCGACGTCTGTTTCGGCTGGGTTTTCGGAGCCGCCGCCGGCGAAGAAACCCAGGAAGGCTGTAGAGGCGCCTACCCTCCCCAATGTTGCTCCGGACCGCCCTAGAGGTGGTAAGGGCAAGGGGAAGGGTAAGGGTAAGGCCTCAAAGGGCGGACAGAAGGGGCCGAAGCGTACCTGAGGGTACGCAAGCTCCCTTCATATCCGCCTGGACCGCACCTGTGCGACAGGAACAGCGGTGCCAGTTATACCCGTCGTGCCTAGAACGAAATGGTTCTCACTCTCTCTCGTTAAGAAAGGGGGGGGGGCGGACTGCGAGCCGGACAACCCCGTTAGACGTCGAGGCGTCTATGGTGGGTGGAAGGCTCATGCGTTTCGTCGAGGCTTGGCGAGGTGTGACGTCAGACAGTCTGGTCCTGGGATGGTTATCCCAGGGTTACATGCCGGAGTGGTGGGACTTTCCGCCACAAAATCTGTCTTTGGCACCAGTCTGGACACCCGTACCAAGGGAGCCAGACAAGTTAGAAGCCGTTCAAAAGGAAGTGTCGGGTTTGCTTCTGAAGGGAGCAATAAAACCAGCAAACCGGAACACTCCAGGCTTCTATTCAAACATGTTCCTTGTCCCCAAGAGCACGGGGGGATGGAGACCCATACTCAATCTCAGGCCATTAAATTGGTTTATCCATACGCCTCGGTTCCAGATGGAAACACCGAGGTCGGTAATGGCGGGATTGAGGAAAGGAATGTGGTGTGTATCGATCGATCTGAAAGATGCATATTTCCACATTCCGATCAATCGGAGTTGGCACAGGTTTCTGAGATTTGCGTTTCAGAATCAAGTATGGGAGTTTACAGTTCTCCCGTTTGGCCTGTCGACAGCTCCGAGGGTTTTCACAAGAGTGGTCCTTGCGGTGACAGCGTTTCTCAGAAAAGAGAACGTGGCGCTACACACCTACATAGACGACTGGCTGCTCAAGGCAGACTCGGCAGCCAGGTTGAACGTGGATACTGCTCTGACTCTGAAGTTACTTTCAGATCTAGGCTGGTTAGTCAACGAGGAGAAATCCGAGTTGACACCCACTCAACATTTCGTTTATTTGGGGATGCGATTCGACCTCGAGGAGGGCAGGGTTTACCCGTCAGAGCCCAGAGTGGTGTCTCTGTTAGCCATCCTCGGGAGTTTTCGAGTGGGAAACCACATTCAGGCGAGGCGGTTCCTTCAGATGCTGGGCATGATGGTCTCCATGGAGCAGGTTATCCCGTACGCTGCTCTAATGCGAAGACCTATCCAGTTGTATCTGATGTCTCTGTGGAAACAGAGAACAGAACCCCTGTCAAAACTGGTGCCAGTTTTGGAGCCGATAATATCGCATCTTCTATGGTGGAAACAGCGTCAGAATCTCCTAATAGGGGTTTCGCTGCACCTACCCCACCCCCAGCTGTCCGTTTACACGGATGCATCGCTGGAAGGGTGGGGTGCCTGCCTGGGAGAACACCAGGTCTCGGGCACATGGACTCTCCCGGAGAGTCAGCTGCATATCAATCTGTTGGAAATGATGGCAGTGGAACTGGCGTTGGAAGAATTCCTTCCGATGATCAGGGGCAAGGTGATATTGATACGGTCGGACAATTCGACAGTAGTATCATATATAAATCGCCAAGGAGGGACCAGGTCGCCCACCCTGTGCATCAGGGTGTGGCACTTGATTCAATGGTGCAGGAATTACTCGGTTGTTTTGAAAGCAGCTCATATTCCTGGCCGATTGAACATTCTGGCGGATGCTTTGTCTCGCAGACAGAGAATCCTGCCAACAGAATGGTCCCTCAACCCTCCAGTTCTACGACGGATCTTCGAGCATTGGGGCAAACCCAACGTGGACTTGTTCGCCACAAAGGAAAATGCTCAAATCATGACATATGTCTCGCCGATTCCAGATCCAAATGCCGTCGATACAGACGCTCTGGCGATAAGCTGGAGAGGGATGCACGCTTACGCGTATCCACCCACCATTCTTCTACCGAAGGTATTGGTGAAGGTCAGGGAGGAACCGTGTCTGGTCCTGCTAATAGCGCCGTATTGGCCGAGCAGGGCGTGGTTCACGGATCTTCTAGATCTGCTGGTGGAAAATCCTGTGCAGTTGCCCGAGATTCCGAACATAATCTCCCAGGCCAAGGGACGCTTCCTACATGAGCGTCCCGAAATGTTCAAATTGACTGCGTGGATGTTGTCAAACAACGTTCCACGTCGGAAGGCTTTTCTCGACAGGCTGCTGATTTCATCGCGGCTGCGAGAAGGAGGTCAACCTTCAAGTCATATAACAACAAGGTTAACAGATTTGCAGACTGGTGTGAAGAAAAGGGTATTGATACCTTTCAATCCACTATTCAGCAAATAGCAGACTTTCTCTGTGAGCTGTTCTTTACAGGACTAGCTCCCGTCACAATTGCTGGATACAAGTCAGCTTTGGCATCAGTTATCCCTTGTCTAGCCAACAGGGATAGTCCAGAGGTGGCCCAGTTAAACGTGATGTTGAAGGGAATGAGCAATCTCCGCCCGAGACAACCGGTAGTCATTCCAGCCTGGAGTCTATCTTTAGTGCTTAATGTACTGGCCAAGCACCCATTCGAACCGTTGCGTTCGGCTAGTCTAAAGCATTTGACTTTAAAGGCGGTCTTTCTATTGGCAGCTTCCTCAGCTAGAAGGCGCAGTGAGATCCATGCGCTTTCGGCAGAGAGGAACCGATTTATTGTTTCTGGAGAAGGTCTGCGTCTTCTGCCAAGAGCAGAATTTATGTCAAAGAACCAATCTTTGAGATATCCCGGCAAACCGATCATTATACCGAAGTTAACCAGGTTTGATCGTGATGCCAGTGTCTGGTGCCCGGTCCGTGCTTTGACTAAGTACAAGAAACGGACTGACTCGTTACGGTCGAACGATAGACATCTGTGGATCTGCCATAAAAAGCCTTATGGCGCCGCATCCATGGATACTATCTCTCGTTGGGTGGTCGAATGCATTCAAACTACTCATGAGATGGCGACTGGGCACCAGGTGCAGGGCGTAAGGGCACACGATGTTAGAGGAATAGCCGCCTCGACCGCCCTTTACAATGGTGTTCCGTTAGAGGACATCATGGCCGTTGCACAATGGCACTGTGAGTCCTCATTTACGGATTACTATATGAGGGATGTGTCAGACTCAGCCAATCCACTCGCTTTAGCTGTTTTGAAACGATAGTTAGTGACCACACTGCTTTTCCCCTTTTTTCACTTTGGTAAGAAAAGAACCTAAAGCAGGCATGGTCAAGCGAGAGGATGTCAACCAGATTGTGTCACTGATGGCCGAACCGGTGAATGGTTGTAGGCGGTACGTCTGAAGTCCTGTTATCATAAGGTAATTCAACAAGTGAGAGTTTTTTGTATTATGTATATGTATCATGTTCATTCATCTTATATATTCATGCTCATTCCAGGCTAATACAAGCGATATGCAGGGAGTAGTTAACCCTCTTGGCATATTGGTGTTTCAGGCGAGATACATGTTCGTTAGTTCTCTCCCTTTTCTTAGGAGGAAAAAGGGGGGGGGGCTGTGACGCGAATGTGATTCGGTTCCGTGAACTTGACGGTCCTTTTAGGTCTCCGTTAGTCAAGTTTGAAGTCTAAAATCTTTCTCCAAGGGGCAAAATTAGCATGTATGGCTTGCCCCTTCCCACCAGGTGACTGATCAAATCTGGTGTATATCAGAAGTAACAGAATGGTGAGTATTGATCGAAGGAGAATGCAGGAAATGTCAATTTCCCTTTCTCCGAGATCTAACAATACTCACCATTCTGTTACGGACCCAGCCTCCCAGCCCCACGGAGGCAAGCCATAGTTTTCTCTTGTTTGGTGGCTATGCAAACAATATGAGCTCTATGGTAAACGGGTACTCGGCAGTGGGGAGCCGGGTACCCGGTTCCCAGGAGTCGGTAAAGCTTTCTAAGTCTATAATCCTAGAGCCGCTGTCAGGGCCAGCTGTATATCAGAAGTAACAGAATGGTGAGTATTGTTAGATCTCGGAGAAAGGGAAATTGACATTTCCTGCAATCTTCGCCACAACAGAAACAGTTCTAAGTGACGTAATAAACAGTAATCAAATAGATATTAATGGCTATAATTTTGAGAGAAAAGATCGGGCAAATCGGGATGGGGGCGGTATCATAATCTACATAGAAGAGAATCAGACGTATTGCAGGCGGGAGGAGTTAGAATCAGCAGAGTTAGAGTTATTATGGATTGAAGTTACGCCGTATAAAACGAAACCTTTTCTGTTAGGCTGTGTCTATAGGCCGCCAAATTCGCCAGCTAGCTGGATAGACGAGTTCGAACCTTTACTCGAGGCAGCCTATCTACATAACCCGGATATAATTCTAATAGGCGACTTCAATATTAACTTTCATCTACCGATACCTACAAAATGGCAATCAGTGATGGATGGATTTCATTTAGAACAACTAATTTCTAAGTCGACTAGAATCACGGAGAAGACTGCCACCCTAATCGACCACATCTATGTCACTGACAAGAGCAAAATTACTGAAGCAGGCGTAGGCGATCTAGCCCTAGCAGACCATCTTCCAGTGTTTGTTGTGCGGAATAACGTCACGTACAAATCTCAGACACACCATACGATAAAATACAGGTGCAGAAAGAAATTTGATAATATTAAATTCCTTAATGATTTATCTCAATATAATTGGGAAATGATTAATATGATATGCGATCCAAATGAAGCTCTCGCGTTATGGCATGAGACTTTTCTTGCTATTCTGAACAACCATGCCCCTATTATTGAACGTAGAGTTAAGAAATACTGTCAACCTGGATGGATTAATGATAATATTTTGAAAGCAATGAAAAAGCGCGATTATTTTAAAAAAGTAAATGATATGGTTAAATATAGGGAGTTGAAAAATAATGTAATGTATTTAATAGAAAGCGCAAAGTGTCAATATTTTAGTATAAAGTTAAACGAGCATAAACAGAATCCCTCAAATATATGGAACATCATGAGAAGCATCAACCCAAAATCTAGCAAAATGCCACTAGTTTTACATAATAGCGATGGACGGGAAATTAGGGACACTGCCCAACACTGTGAGATGTTCAATTCATATTTCACTACAGTTGCAACCGACCTAGCGAATTCGATAAATACCCAAGACAACGCAATAACTAAGACAGGCAGGCTCGTAAATCACGTTAACAGTAAAGTACCAAAAGGGGTTAATTTTAGTATACCTAACGTAACAGTAGCCTATGTCTATGATGAAATATCGAAATTAAAAACAAACAAGTCGGCAGGGTATGATGAACTTAACGCCCATTTTCTAAAATTATCTGCACCGATCATCGCGCCGTCAGTAACTGCCATCATAAATAAAAGTATTGATACTGGCGTATTTCCTACAATGTGGAAATACGCCAAGGTAAAGCCATTACACAAATCAGATAATAAAGCCGAGATCAGTAATTATAGACCCATTTCGATACTGCCAATTCTATCAAAAATTATAGAACGGCATATACATAATTATTTATATAAATTTCTAAGTACATATAATTTACTATACGAATCTCAATCAGGATTCAGGCCAAAGCATTCTTGCGAAACAGCGCTGCTAAAATTGATAGAGAAATGGCGATTCTCAGTCGATAAGGGCGATTTTGTAGGAGCTATCATGATAGAGTTTAGGAAGGCCTTTGACCTTGTTAACCATGATATACTCCTGCATAAATTAGGCATATACAAATTTGACCCTCTTTCGCTAAAATGGTTCTCATCATATTTAGAAGACAGACAACAGTATGTGTCAATTTCTGACAAGATTTCGAGTATGTCACCGATAACAGTAGGTGTCCCCCAGGGTTCAGTATTAGGACCTCTGTTATTTATTATTTATGTTAATGACCTTTATATGGATATAAACAGTAACATTGATATGTACTGTGACGATTCAACCATGCATTGTAGCTTTGACAATGTGCCAAAGGTAGTCGAACATCTGACTGGTGATATGACATCAGTACAAAACTGGTGTCAAAATAACAAAATGATTTTAAATGCAGATAAAACTAAATTGTTAATGATAAGCACAACTCGTAAACTAAACCAAATTAATACATCAGAAATTAGAATTCCAATAGGTGACGGTGAGCTAGGCATAGTAAACGATGCAAAACTTTTAGGTTTACATATTAATGATAATCTATCATGGCAACCACATGTAAGCAAAATATGCAGCAAAATAGCTTCCCTTATTTATATGTTGAAGAAAAACAAACAATACATGAATATCGATGAGCGTAATTTATTCTACAAATCATATATACTGTCTCATGTAGATTATTGCTGCTTAGTGTATTATGTAGGCAATACGGCATTGATAGGTAAACTAGAAAAATTACAGAAACGCGCAGCAAGGATTATCTTGGACGTCCCACACAGAACTCCGTCTAAACCGTTATATGACACGTTAAAATGGACAACCATAGGTGAAAGAATGACCATGAAAACAAACATCATGACATACAAAGCCCTTAACAATCTTACACCTAGCTATATTACGGATATGTTTACACCCATAGATGAAGCCCACAAACGAAACTTACGATCTAAAACTTATGGTCACTTAAGACCACCTAAAATCCGAACAGATTATGGCAAGAACAGCTACATATATATGGCATCCCAAATGTGGAATACACTACCAACAAGCATTACACAGTCACCATCCCTTGCGTCCTTCAAAAATAACATCTATGCTCATTTAAAAGCGAATTGATCAACACACGTGTCATGCG